>CM069915.1:101452956-101748851 GCA_036172215.1 Camellia granthamiana
ACCCAGTCCTCTTTGGTGGGCAGATAACCCAGTCCAAAGGTATGCGGGTTGTGTGGCACTTCGACCAATGTTGCGACGCCTTTCCTGCCGCTCTTTCCTAATCCCATCCCGGGGATGTGTTGTAGCTTGTTCATGAGGTAGACGGATTGAGCAACTGACGTACATACCTTCATTCACAGCCATAATGTTCTGCACAACCCGGGCCTCGGCCAGAGTAAATCCTGATATAAACCGTCCCTCCATGCCGTGCTCGATTTCTAGGACTGGTGTAGACACCTCCGGAGGGGGATGGATCGATGAATTCCCAAACATAATGGCTACTCCTTTCCATAGGGGTATTTCACCATCTGATGCAGAGTGGACGAGACGGCCTTCACCTGATGCAACCATGGTCGCCCCCAAAAGTAGGTTGAAAGTTGCGGGAACCTCCAAGACATGGAAATCTATCTCGTGTTGTCCAGGTCCAACCTTTGCCTGAATCTTGACGGTCCCCATCACTTCCCTGCTAGTATTATCGTACGCTCTGATCACCTGAGTTGTCGGGATGAAGTCCGCGGGCTTCAACCCGATTGCATACGCTGTTCTGGCTGGGCAGACATTGATAGCAGACCCGGTATCAACAAGTACCACCGGTATCCACTTGTCTCTACATTCTACGGAGATGTAGAGAGGTTTGTTATGATTCACGCCCTCAGGCGGCAGTTCTTTGTCTGAGAAGGTTAAAGCCGGGGAGTCTCCTCCTGGAAAAACCAGCCCAACTAGCTGTTCTGGTGTAGTGTCGATAGAGAGTTTGGCCCTGTCCATAGCAGATAGGACAGCCTGTCTGTGCACCCGCGAAGCCATAAGCAGTCCCAGATGGAGATGTCTGCTTGTATCTTCTTTAATTGTCTCAGCACAGCTTCTTCTTCAATTTGTCTCTCTCTCTGTTTCTTAGCTTCTTTGTCTTTTCCAGATGCTTCGGGCTGGTCAAGGTGTGGGAGCTTGAACTACCGCCCACTCCTGGTCATATGGTCCACCTCATCGAGGTACCACGTGCTGTCTGTTGATTTACTCCCCATTCTTCGTCTGTGTGGGCAAGACATAAGTCGTCGTCTTCCCACCACATCCCGCTAGCGTTTAACAGACACCTGTCTGGTTCTGGCAAGTTTGTACTCTCGGTACTTTCGTCCCATATGCTCACAGCATGTCCCGTTCTTGTGCCGACAGCACTTCCGGCCCCTTCATGGGCTTTTGTTTTTCTGATTCTCTCGGACTCCCAAAACTTCTCCTGTTCTGTCTGCGTCGCTGCAATTTGTTGTTCCACTGTCTTTGCATCCACAATGTTTAAGTCCTGAGCGAAATTCTTTGTACCGGCGCTCTCCGGCAATCCATTCTGACTCTCGACCCTTCCGGCCACCATTGATACTTTTGCCCCTGCCGGGCCTTGCCTCTGGCTGAAATTCCACAATATCAGACTGATCATCTAGCCAGCCGGTGGCCTCCTCCGCCGACTCCTCATATTCAAACCAGTTGATTGTTGCATCTCCTGATTCTTGGTCGTTGAAGAACTGGAGGTTGGCGAAGTCCTCTTCCACTGTTGTCAGATCATCTGCCCCCTGTTCAAGTCTGTCCCCCTGAATCATACATAGTTCAGCTCTTTCTGGCAGCCCCACACTCAGCTCAGACCGGCCCAGTGATAAGATGTATTCGCTTGGATCATAGGCTCCCCCAGCATAATTCCCGGGCTGTTCCATCCCAGACTCAACAACTCTGTTCTCCTCTGAAACCTGCCCCGTTCCATCTTCAGTGGTCACCACCTTTGACTCAGATTGGGTTGTGAAGGTGTCCAACATGCACAAGTCAGTGCAGTCAGGAAGGATCACCTCCAACTTGGGTAGGTGGGAGGGAGTAATATAGATACTAGGATCATAGGACACGACCCCAGTTTGGATGAGGTTGACTCTTTTGGGTGGTGGATCTTGGTTATGTGCGGGGAGTGGGTTGGTTGTGACGTTGGGTCTTTCGGGAGGCAGAATAATGTTTTTGTCAACGAGGTCCTGAATCTCGTGACGCAGCCGGAAACATTGGTCTGTATCATGGCCATGCTGCTGGTGGTACGCACAGTACTTGGCCGGGTTATGGGAAGGGGGGAGTGGGTTTGGCAATGGCCTTGGCTCTAGGGGGTTTCAGATGCCCCTTTTTGATTAGAACCCCGAGAGCCTTGGACAAAGGCATGTATAGTGGAGTGAAGGTTCTCTGGCCTCTGGACTGATATCTCGAGGCTTGGGTACTGTTCCCAGATGTACTGAAAAAGGGTGTGGCCGCCGCGGGCCTTGAATGGGGAAGGGGAGTGGTGGTGACCATACTGACCTCCGAAGTTCTGGTATTTGCAGCGCCGCTCGGGCCTGCGTTGTTGTTGTGGTTAAATGTCCTCCGGGGTTGCTCCCGGTCCTGGTCAATCAGACCTTGCTTCATCGCATCCTCGATCTGTACCCCCATCTCGTGTAAGTCTGAGAAGGTGGGAAAGGGGAGTATGATCATCTTCTGCATGAGTTTTGGTTGGAGATTGCGCACAATCATCCTAATTTGATCTTTGTCTGTAGGCCTCAAGGTCATCATCGATGCCCTTTGCCCTCCATCGAGTTACGAAGTCTGAGAAAGTCTCCTTGGCCTCTTGCCCTCGTCGTTTCGAGATCACGAGTTGTAATCTCGATCTGTGTATTGTACGAGTACTGTGCAACGAAGGCCTCAGCCATCTCAATCCAGCTTCTCTTTACCTCATCTTCTAACTTCCGCGTACCAAATGGCTGCCACACACCCGACAAAGTTCGACCAAACAGGGAAAGCTTTTGTGGTCGGGTTAGGCCCATTGGCCACATGATGTCTGAGAATAGCCGGAGATGGACCATAGGATCCCCGGACCCATCAAAACGATCAATCTGTGGCATCTTAAATCTGTCTGGCAATGTTACGGCCACATCGGTATACCCATCTTCGATGTCTAGGATGGCCTTCACCCCTTGGGACTTCTTAAAAAGCTTCTCCAGTTTGCTCAATTTCAGAGCTGTATGGTCTATCTCGAACTCGAAGGGAGGGTCCGGATGGTTGGCAGGTGTATGGGTCTTGGACAGTTGAGGCAGAAGCGGGGGCGGAGCCAGCCCCGTTGGATGGCCTGTGTCCTCTTGAATATTCTGGCATTGGGTAGGGTGCTCTGGGTGTTCAGGGGGGTATTCTGGGGATTTGGCAGGGCATTCTGACCAGTGGATGCCTGCTCGGGTAACGGAGCTCCGGGTGGAGGAGGAGCCTGATGTGAAGCAGATGCCGCATTCTGCTGTTGCAGTCTAAGTGATCAACTCGGCCTGCTGGGCCATGACAGCGGCCTGCTGCTTGGAGAACTCCGCTTGGTGGGTGGCATCTTCTTGCATTTGTTTCATGCTCTCATGCATTTGGCGCATCATCGCCTCCATCCCTGATGTATTCGGCAGATCCATCTGAATAACCGGTAAGTGTATCTCTATAGCGGAAACAGAAACCTCAGTCTGACTGTTTGCTGCTAAAGTGGACTGCTGCCCCGGTAATCTTTGCTCTGACACACTGCGCCTCCTCGGCCTTCTTCTAACAATCGGGGTAGAGAGTGGAACACTGGATGTCCGTCAACCAGATCCTCGGATCGAATGAGTCGGCGACCTCGTGTCCAAAGTGCTTAGGGTATATCTACGGGTTCAGAAGCAATTGTGCTACAAACCTTTCCTAGCAAAAAGATAAATAAAGCGAAAAGGAAATAAATAACCAGATAAACGGACAGCATAACAGCTTAAATTAAATACACAACACACAGTCGGGCATACAACACACGGTTGATAAGCTGGGTATACACTGTCCTCAATCACTGATTACTGTCCCTATATCACTGTTTCCCAAAACTGAATCCGGTATCCGCAGACAACTGATTCTCAGATAACTGACTGATGCCCGCAGGTGTGATGCCTAATCTCAAAAACTGATGCCCGCAGGCCTGATGCCCAAACTCAGAAACTGATACATGCATTCCCTGTAGAGACGCACTCTAACAAGCACATAACAGATAAGTGAGAGCCAAAACACCCCTATGTTGGGGTTGGTTTTCCCTGTCCTATTTTGTCAGGAACTAGGGTTTCACTACGCACGCAGCGGTTTCAAACAACCTATAAACGGGTAAGCAACCTGTCCTAGCTTGGAATGGTCACTATGGATCCGAATATGCACTAGGTCGAATGGTCAAAAAAGGGTGCCCCGGTAAAACCGGGGTTTGTGTTCCCATACTGGCAGAGCCCGTTAACCGGTCAGCCTTATGGACATGCCTTGACAAGACAAGCCTCCGGCAAACCGCTCAGGAATAGCAGATGGCAAAACACGGTGTCCTAGGCGCACCAATGCAAATGCAATGCAAAGAAACACACAAGTGTAGTCAAAACAGGATATCACGAGTTCGAGTCAAGTTCTCTAAATCCCCAGCAGAGTCGCCAGAAACTGTAGACGTCCCCGAACGCATCCAGGGCGAGGAGTGCGAGTCCCCCCCTCCGGTTCTGGTTCGATATTGGGTCTACTACAGTTCGAAGGACTCGATGTGTCACGGTTCTAAATCTTGAACCAAAGAGTCCAAATCCGGCAAATCGTTTTGAAAGCAGATTTTTTTGAAATAAGTGCCAAACATGGACTGCTTTGCCAGATACAGAGTCGCCACCTAAATATTTTATTTTTGGGAAATTTAGGAAACCCTGACTCGGTGCCAAAGGCACGTGTCCGTCATCACCAAAGTTGCCTCGGCTCGGGAACTTGGGTACGATTGGGGAAGGTCACTTCGTGAGCACCCTCGCTCGCCGCGGTCAAAGACCGGCCTCTACTAACCATGATATCTTATTTTGAAAACATTGTAGGTTCTTATTCCGGTTATTAGCCTAGGTTACTATGTGATGCGCACAGCATACAAGTATAGACTGAGTCGCCTGAATTGGAACAAAACATTTCATATTTGTTTTTGAAAGATAGTTTGCTACCCCGCAGGTAGGCTTAAAATGCAGATTTTGCCACCCTCAGGTGGGCTTAGAAAAACAGGGTTTTGCCACTATCTAGTGGGCTTAAAACAAACATTTGATGAATTATTCCAATC
Organism: Camellia granthamiana; assembly: GCA_036172215.1. Lineage (NCBI taxonomy): Eukaryota > Viridiplantae > Streptophyta > Magnoliopsida > Ericales > Theaceae > Camellia > Camellia granthamiana. The sequence goes on from CM069915.1 coordinate 101,458,085, forward strand.
CAAATAACCCAACCTTCACCCACAGGCATTCAGGCAGTTATATCACATAAGCAATTAGCCTCATGGTAAGCATGCTATTCATGGCAGTCACTCACACGCATGCAAGGATGCTAAAGCATAAAACTCACCGAGTACTCCAAGCCAAAACAGAAAACCGATTAGAAATCATGCATGATCCTAGATACACAGAAATGCCTAATGCAACACATGCAAAAATGCAAACTATAGCAGGCTCGGCTATTCTAAACATGGCATATGAGGTGCAACAGCTATCAAGTATTCAACTTGAATTGAAAATACAGATGCAGTTTGTATGATGCGCCGAGCCCGGTGCATGCAAAACAGATGAATGATGCAAACATGCTGTCATACTGTATGCTAATTGAAATATGCCCCTAATCTAACCATCATAAGCGGATAAATAAAAGGGAAGAAAGACGTGGGGTTGGAAGACATACATCACACTCACCCACACTTATTACAATATTGCCCTCGGCGCAGAGGGTCAAAAAGAATATACAGTCCCAAATAAAAGAATAATACAGTCCAAATATCACAGTCCGAATAATGTACAAATTCCTAATTAATTTACAAATTAACTAAGAAAACTGTAAACTGGCATGCAAGCCAGGGACTGCCTTGCTTCTGATGAACGATGTATGTTTGGGCTGCCTTGCGCGGAAATCCACTGAAATGCCCCAACTAGCCTCTGTTTCGCAATGTTTCTCGAAAAGCGCGCCAAGCTTCGGAAGACCGCTGATTCTTGATATGCTGCAACAGAGAGCAGGAAATGGGCATAGCAATGTATTTCACAGATATATGCATGCCTCGATCCTCGTGCCACCAATCACGCATATCGATGCATGATGGCCGAGGAGCCGAATTGCATAACTCAATATAGGATGAATGCATATGAATACTACAACAAAACCTAACTCCATCACGGATAATCCGGAGTGTCGGTGACTTGGGAATTGAGACACGCTCCGTCACTCGGAGTACGGAACACACCCTCGTTTCCCGTGCCCAGGCTAACTCCTATCCCGAACACGATGCAATATGCATGATATGCATGAAATGCAGCTAATATGCAATCCTAGCATACACAATGTCATGGAATGGCATGCACGCTATACGAGGTAATACACAACCGGGCATACACAATGCTATGGATGAAATGGCATACGCAATGCAATAATGGGCTTACACCAACATGAGAGAGCCTCAGCCACACTCACATAGGAAGCCATTAGATGAAAACAAGGACACCTCGAAGTACGTGCCCGCGGGCACGCAAACCGAGAACGGACCCTCAGGCACCGAAATGCCACTCTAATGAGACATGGCAAAGACACGGAATATGACATGCAAACATGCAAAAATCAGTAGCAAAATGAGGGGGAAAACAGCCCCGAAATGAGGCGAAATGAAACCCGATGTAAGGAATCTCTCCCGAAATGCAAAACTAGTCATCCGAAATGACTTGTAGCTATACCATACATGCATAATTTGAACAAGACATGAAAAATCAGAAGCAAGGCAGCCCCAAAACTCACATTTTTACAGTACAAAACATGGCCAAACAGCAATCACAAGTAGGGCTAAAATGCATACAAAAATGGCTCCGCAAGGGAAGCAATGAAGTAAGTGATAGATGTAATGCCCAAAAAAAAAAAAATCCTTCTACAATACTGAAGAGGGACAAAAAATATGAACATTTACAGTTTATGACATGCCTCAAATCAGTATGCAAACATGCTAAAAATGCCATGCAAGAAATAGGCCAACAAGAGGCTATAACATGAAGTATACAAAGAAATCACCAAAAAGCCAAAGACCCTTAATAAGATATGCCAAGAAGGTCAAAATATAGCCATTTTCAGTTCTGATCATGGCCTAAAAACAAAGGCAAGGTAAGCTCACAAAGCATGCAAAAATGGGGCCAAAGAGAGGTATAATGGTAAGTGCTATATGGAGGCCCCAACAGTGTTGAGCCCTTCTACAATGTTGTATAGGGGCTCAAAATAAGCCAATTCACAGTTTATATCATGCTCAAAAACAGATCACAAATAGGCTAGAAATGCTATGCAAAATAATGGCATACAAGAGGGTATTGAAGCAAGTACCAAATGGGGGGCTCAAACAGGGTTTATCCCTTAAACAAACATGAAGAATAGCTCAAAATAGGCCTAGTTTCAGTTAGGGTCAGAGCCCAAAACAGTAAGAAAATAGGCTAGAAGAATGATGCAAGAAAGTGCTACAAAAGAGGGCAAGATGCTTACCTTTGGAGACCAATGCTTAGCTTCCTTTTGGCTTGAGAAATGTTGCTTCCTAGCTGCTGGAAATCCTCTCAAGGTGCTGGAAGTGAGTGGTGGTGGTGGTGCTTGGTAGTGATGAAGAAATGGTACCAAAACTTGAGGAAATGAGAGAGATGGAGTATGTATGAGCTCCAAACAATTTTCCAATCCCTTTCCTTGAGTTGGGAGGCTAGCTATATAGACAAGAAAGGAGGAGAAAAGTGGAGGAAAAAGTGGAGGGAAATGGTGTCAAGTTTCCCTCCAAAACTTTCCCCGGATTGAGATATTTTTGGGGGAAAACAGCTATACAGCTGTAAAGTACACATTGAGGGGATCATGGCCGGCCAGGTATTTTTGCTGCAGGTGACCGGCCGGCCACCCCCTATGGCCGGCTGGCCAAGGGTCAAAAGGGTCAGATTGAATTAATGGCCGGCCACTAGAGAAAGGTGTCCTCCCAGGTCTCCTCATCACAACCCTGTGGTTCAAAATTGGCAACTCTAAAACAGGAGAGAGAATAGGCCACTTTTAGGAGGGGTTCAAAAGGTTCAAGTTGAATTACTGGCCGGCCATAGACTTTTAGGGTCCTCCCATGTGTGTACAACACAAATATGTGGTTTGGGATTGAAGAAAATGGGCCCTAGGGTGGTCAACATTGGCTCGGAAGTGAGAAAAACGGGCGTCGGAGGGCGCCGGAGGAAATATAACTGGTTGCTGAGACAATTGATGGCCTCCCACCCTTCAGTGACCTTCCTGGTTATAAAACAGAGGTACCTGCCAAAAATGAAACAAAAAACCGATGCAAAACGAATGCTCGGGGGCCAAAACACCGGGGTCTCGAAAATAGGCCGTTAAGCACCGAAAGTGGCATTCGACCACGAAGTGGGTCTCTCAGGCCCCAGTGTCCCTCGAAAGGGAGTAAATGAGATGCATGCCAAAAACCAGAGCAGTCGGAGATGGTTAGGCGGTCCCGAACCGAGGCACACGGCCTGACGGCTCCGAAAACCGAGAACCGGGCTCCGAAATGGGCAAAATGGCCTACGGCCACGAAATGTAGCCCACGGCCACTGAGAGATGGTCTACGGGACCTCTCCCTCCCTTCAGGGAAAGAAACAGAGAAAACCGAGTCTGGTTCGCAAACCGAGACAAGGTACAAAAGAGGGTTCGGGAGTCCGGAGGCAGGGCTCACGGCCGCGACTCTGAGACTTCTGAACGAGCACGATATGCAACACCACCGAGCGCTCAATCGGTGACGTCTGAGTCTTAAGGTCGGTCAAAAATGGGGTGTCTACACTATGTTTTTAATAAAAGTACAAAAATGCTAAGTGTAACTAAAATCACGTGGTTGCTCTCTATTAATTTGTGAAATGACGTAATATAAATGGATCTAATTGCAACTTAACTCAAAATTTGAAGAGTTGATTGAGATAATTAAAAGGTCAAGAAGCAAAGTAACATTAGATAAAAAGTGTAAGATTACAAAATAAAATCTAACCTAAATCATATGCTTCAAATTGCAACAAAACCTGCTTTTCCATTCATACCTCGTTTTCTACAAAATGTTCTTTATCTCATCAATGATATTTATTTTTTAATTTTTATTCATTTATTTAGTTTTTTAGGATGAACAAATTTGACCAATCTTTAAAATGAAATTTTTGAAAATAAGCAATAGTTTGTTTTTACTCTTCAAACTCTGCAAATGAATCAATTCTTACTCACCCTATGACTAAAGCTGAAATCAAGGCTACCACTTTTCAACTAGGGGCCCTCAAAGCCCCTCGCCCAGATGGCTTCCCTAAGATTTTTTTTTATCAAAAGCGTTGGGCAGAGGTTGTCCCAGTAGTGTGTGAGGCAGTTTGCAGTTTTTTTTAGATGAACATTATCCTAATTCCTAAAGTGGCCGCCCTTGAGAAGTTGACTCAATACCGTCCATTTAGTTTGTGCAATTTTCTCATGAAGATCATTACTAAGGTGATGGCCAATTGACTCAAGAAATTTTTGAAGCATCTTATCTCCCCTCACCAAGCTACTTCTGTCCCTGGCCGACTCATTCAAGACTGTATCCTGATAGCTTATGAGGCTTTTCATTTTTTGAAGAGGGGGAAGAAGGTGGACCTTGCCTCAAGCTTGAATTCAACGAGGCTTATGACAGGATCCAATGGGACTTCTTACACTACAATATATAAGAGTTATAAAGACCAAATGTTTTAGTCTCTAAAAGTGAAAATTTTGTTGCAAAAGACATTTAGGGATCAATTTCTATCGTCATGAGGATAGTCGCTAAAAGGTCGTCTCGAAAGTCAAAAACAAGGCTTTTAGCGACAAAATTTTGAAAATGTCACTAATAAATAGACTTTTAGGGACAATAATTTGGTCTCAAAATGGTTTATTTTTTGAGGGAAAAAATTTGGTCCCAAAAGTATAATAATTCATCACTAATGTCTAATTTTTGTTGCTAAAAATATAATAATGACATTTTTCGCAACAAAAATATTTGGTCCCTAAAAAATAATTTTGTCTCTAAATTTTGATTTCTAAAACCTTAATTTTTTATAGTGTTAGAAGCCGTCCTCCTCAAAAAGGGTTTTGACTCTATCTGGGTTCACTTAATCATGGAATGTGTTACCACTGTAAGGTTCTTAGTCTATGCTTATGGCTTGAGATAGGGAGACCCCTTCTCCGCTTATTTGTTTTTGCTTGTGACTGAGGTTCTTTCCAAGCTCATCTCTAATGGCATTGGGACTGGAAGCATCTCAGGGCTATAGATGAGGAGAACTTGCTCAACACTTTCACACTTATTTTTCGCAGATGATGCCATTCTCTTATATTGGGCCACTCAATTCAATTGCCAGTGTATGTTAGAAATCCTTTTGGTTTAAAGCCAAGTTTCTGGATAAGTGTTGATCAATTATGATATGTCTGGGGTACTGTTTTCGGCCAATGCTTCTATGACCTTGCGAAATTCTATTTATTTTACACTAGGTGTTTACAAGCCAATCCTAGGCTCAAATATTTGGGTTTACCTTCTTCTTGGGGCTGCTCGAAAGCTGATAGATATTCCTTCTTGATTGAAAGAGCTCTTTCAAAATTGTAGGTTGGAAACTTATACTCTTATCCCAATCAGGAAAAAGGAAACACTAATCAAGGCTATGGTCCAAGCAATCCCTTCATACGCTGTTGAGTGCTTTGAACTTCCCTAGTGCCTATGTGACAAGCTCAACTCGTACATAAGGAATGGAAATGAGACCTTGAAAGCAGAGGCATCCATTGGGCCAGTTAAAAGACTTTAACCCCTCCTAAGTCACAAGGGGTATGGACTTCAGAGATTTTAGAGCTTTCAATCATGCTTTCCTGGCCAAGTAAGGGTAGAAGCTTATCATGAATCCATCATCCTTCTGGGCTAAGATGTATAAGAGTCTTTACCTTCCTAAATCTAGTTTCTTCAGTGCCACAAAAGGGACAGATTCGTCTTGGGCCTGGTCCAGTAGTATTAAGGGTTGGGATCTCCTCCAGAAAGGACTTCGGTGGCATCAAAATAGGAATAACACCCACTTTTGGAAGGATGGTTAGCTTCCTTCCATTAAGGGTTTCGAAATCTCTTCAGTTAAACCCCCAAACTGCCAAGTTCAGAACGTTGCAGATGTTATTGACTTATTCATAAAGTGTGGAAGCTTGACCCTGTGGTCAATTATTTGTCTCAAACTGAGATTGTATTAATTCTTTCCATTTCAATAGTGGTGGGTAAGAGGAAAGATCTCCTTATTTGGCATCCAACCTTTTCAGGTACTTATTCGATTAAATCAAGTTATGGTTTGGAAAAATCTATGGACTCTAATCATCACTCTAGCAAACTATCATCATTTTCTATTTTGAGGGATAATTTATGTAAATCTATTTGGGCACTAGACGTCCTTTCAAAAATCCACCATTTCTGGTAGAAGGTGTGCCACAACTCTTTTTCTACAAATCTAGATTTGTTCAAGCGTAAATGTGCTCCCTCAACTGAATGTCCCATCTATAAGAGTGATGACAAGTCTCTCAAACGTATGTTGGTTGATTGCCCATGGACTAAAGTTGTTTGGTTTGGAAGTACGTTGAATTTAAGGATAAATCGAGAATCCATCTCCAATGTTGCTAATTAGACGAACAGTTAGCTTGATCCTAGCCTCCTCAAGAAAGAAGCTAAATGTTTTCTCAATAAGGTGGCCTCCGTTGGGTGGTACATATGGAAGTGTTGCAATAAGTTCACTTTTGGTCCTACATTGATGGATCCTTTTGCCACCTGTCGTCGGGTTGAGCATGCATGGAATGAGTAGAATAAGCTTCTTATTAGATTTTACCACACTTCAGCACCCTTTGCTACAATTACTCAAACTCTTCCATCTTGGTGGAAACCTACTTCCCCTGGTAAGCTTAAGTTTAATTGTGATGTGGCCTAATGCCAAAAGACTTCTCAAGCCTCCATTGCTGTGATATTGCATAATAGCCATGGACATCTTCATGATGGCTTAGCTAAGTTCTTTGTAGCTTCATCTGCACAACAAGCTGAAGCCCTTGTAGTGCAGATGGCGTGTTTGATGGCCTAAGCTCATAACCTTGTAAATGTTGAAGTGGAGAGTGATAATAAATTGGTTATCCACTCGTGTGTTTTAAAGACAGTACGCCCTTGGGGTTGTTCTGTTGCCATCATGGATATCCGAGACCTTGCTACTTTATCTCACATCTTGTTTTCATGGACTGCAAGAACAAACAACAAAGCAAACCATTGGGTTGCTAAGGCTTTTGCTTCCAATGTTTTACCTATTAATTAGTAACTTTTTGGTTTTTTACGAAAAAATGTATAAAAAAGTAGAGAAAGTAGTGTGACAACTTATAACGATTTTTTGGCTAAAAATGAAGGTTGCCAAATGAAGATTTAGTTTTTATTTCATCCCTCATACGCCTTATTCCACTTCTTTTTTGCATGCCGTCGGAGCTCTGAATGTTGGCTAACAATAAAATTTCTCTCTCTTTTTTTTTTTTTTGTATGTGCTGCTATCACGACAATAGTATTGGCAGCGGAGATGCAATGGGCGATGATTGATTGAAAACCAAGGTGCCTTGACGTGCTCACCGACCCATTGGTTTGTGATTTTTATAGCTGGTTGTATACCTATCGCCACTCGATGGCACCGCAACCATTACCACCACTACCTCATTTTGCAGATAATGATGATGAAGCAGTAGCAGCAGCAACAACAAACTAAGAGGAGGAAGAAAAAAAAAACAGAGAGAGAGAAATATCTTATTTTTGGCCAATTTTCAAAGCTCTGACAGCATGCAAAAAGAGTTGGAACAAGGTATATGAGAGTGTAGACACCCCATTTTTGACCGACCTTAAGACTCAGACGTCACTGATTGAGCGCTTGGTGATATTGCATATCGCGCTCGTTCAGAGGTTCCAGAGTCTCGGCTGCGAGCCTTGGCCCCGGACTTCCGGACTCTTTTGTGCCTTGCCTCGGTTTGCGAACCAGGCTCTGTTTTCTCCGTTTTCTTTTCCCAAAGGGAGGGAGAGGTCTCGTAGACCATCTCTCAGTGGCCGTAGGCTACGTTTCGTGGTCGTAGGCCATTTTCCCCGTTTGGAGCCCAGTTCCCGATTTTTCAGAGCTGTCGGCCGTGTGCCTTGGTTCGGGACCGCTTAACCACCTCCGTTTGCTCCAGTTTTTGGTACATACCTTATTTCCTCCCTTTTGAGGGACACTTTGGTCCGAGAGACCGACTTCGTGGTCAAACACCACTTCCGGTGCCTAACAGTCAGTTTTCGGGGCCCCGGGCTGCGCGTTTTGGCCCCCGAGCCTTGCTTGCAAGCATTTTTGGGTTTCGACCCAAACTAGAAATAGTCATATTTTGAGCTCCTTTTCATGTTTGATTAAGGACCTTTTGCTGTTTGAGATCTCCTACTATCACTTGCTTCTTTAACTCTCTTTTAGGCCTATTTTTGCATGGTATTTTAGGCTTACTTGTGAGCTGTTTCGGACTTGGTTATAAACTACAAAGTGTCTTTTTTTGAGCCCCTCTTCAACTTTTTTGAAGGGCTCTCTTCGGTTTGAGGCCAGCAGCTACCACTTGCCTCTTTATCTCACTTTTTGGCCTTTTTGGGGGAAAATTTGAATTTCAATTTCCCCCCCTTTTCCTCCACTCTTTTGCCTATATAAACACCCCCCCAGCTCTGGTTTTAGGGGTTAGAAATTTTGCTTTGAGCCTCCTACATTCAGGCCAAGTTTGGGAAGACTAAATAAGTGTACTTTTTGACTTTTTATGAAATATGGGTTGGATTTGGGTTGAGTTTGAAGTGATATGTTAGAGAGGTGATGTGACTTAAATAAGATAATGTGACTTAAATAGGATAGTGACTTTTTGACTTTTTGGATTTTTTTGAGGATGCCAAACTTGGCCTCTCTCTCTATATTCCAACCATCAAAACCCCCAGTTCCTTACACCCTTTCTACACCACCACATAGCACCACCTCTCCACCATCCTTTCCAACACTTGGAGCTGGTTTTCTAGAGGCAAGGAGAACCTTTTCTCAAGCCAAGAGGCTGTTGAAGTTTGGTCTACAAGGGTGAGCTACATTTTCCCTCTTTTTGAGCTTTTTTTGCATGCTTTCTAAGTTATACTTGCTTGCATATTTGGGCTCCGACCCTAACTGAAAATAGTATTATTTTGAGCTCTTTTTCATATTTGTTTAAGAGTATTTCCCTGTTTGAGGCTTCATACTACCACTTGCTTATTTACCTCTCTTATATGCCTCTTTCTTGCATAGTATTTTAGGCTCATTTTTAAACTGTTTTGAGCTTGGCTATAAACTGAAAAGTGGTTTTTTTTTAGCCCTTCTTCAACATTGTTGAAGGGCTCTTCACTGTTTAGGGCTTCCTTTTGTCACTTGCCTTTGTATCCCTCTTTTGGCCCCATTTTTGCATGATTTGTTAGCCCCTTGTGCTTGTATTTTTGGGCTCTGGTCCAAACAGTAAATAGCCTTATTTTGACCCCCTCTTCATGTTTTATCAAGGGTATTTTGTTTTTTGAGGCTTCCTTTTTGCTCTTTGTGTTTAAACCTCTTTTTAGGCCTTATTTTGCATAATATTTTAAGCTTGCTTGTGCACTGTTTTGGGTCTGATCATAAACTGTAAAATATCATATTTTGGGCCCCTATTCAACTTTGTTGAAGGGCTCATTGCCATTTAGGGCCAGCAGCTACTACTTGCTTCATTATCTCCCTTTCGGGGCCATTTTTGCATGCTAGCTTAGCCCCATTTGTGTTCATTGTTTGGCCTTGCTTAAAACTGTAAATATGCTTGTTTTGGGACTGCCTTGCTTCTTTCTTCATGCTTCATGATCAAATAATGCATGCGTTGCATAGCCATAGGTCATTCCATGTACCTAATTTCATGTTTCGGGATTCATTTTATGCATCGGGTGCCATGTTTCTATGATTCGGGGCTATTTTGCATCACATTTTGGTACTGAAATTTGCATGCTAATATTCCATATCCCATGCCTTGTCATGTCTTGTTAGAGTGGCATTCCATGCCTTAGGGTCGGTCCTCGGTTTGCGTGCACGTGTGCACGCATTTCGAGTGTCTCATTTTCACCTAATGGCCTCTTATGTGAGTGTGGCTGAGGTCCACTTGTGTTGGTGTAAGTCCATTATGCATTGTGTATGCCATTTCATTTCATAGCATTGCGTATGCTAGAATGTATATTAGTGCATTGTGTATGCCATGTTACCTCGCGCATCGTGTATGCCATTTCATAGCATTGCGCATGTTAGGTTGTATCTTAGTTGCATTCATGCATGTCATGCATATTGCATTGTGTTCAGGATAGGAGTTAGTCCGAGCACGGGAAACGAAGGACGTTTCGTACTCCGAATGACGGAACGTGTCTCAATTCCCAGTCACCGACACTCCGGATTATCCATGATGGAGTTAGGTCTTGTTGTGTTTTCATGTGCATTCATCTCATATCGAGTCATGCAATTCGACTCCTCGGCCATCATGCATCGAGATGCGTGATTGGTGGCACGAGGATCGAGGCATGCATACATATGTGAAAATACATTGCCATGCCCCTTTCCTGCTCTCTGTTGCAGCAAATCAAGAATCAGCAACCTTCCGGAGCTTGGCACGCATTTCAAGAACAATTGCAAACAGAGGCTAATCGGGGCATCGCAAGGGATTTTCCAACCAAGGCAACCCGAGCATGCATCATCCATCATCCAGAGAAGAGTCAAGGCAGTCCCTGGCTTGCACGCCAATTTAATGTTTTCCTAGTTAATTCTGTTAAATAATTAGGAATTTGTACATATTTTGGACTGTATTATTTATTTGGACTGTACTATTCGGGACTGTATATTATTTATTCAGACCCTCCGAGCGAGGGCAATGTTGTAATAAGTGTGCGTGTGTGTGATGTATGTCTTCCAACCCCACGTCTTTCTCCCTTTTATTTACCAGCTTATGATGGTTAGATTAGGGCATGTTTCAATTAGCATACAGTATGATAGCATGTTTGCATTCATTCATCTGTCTTGCATGCACCTGGCTCGGCGCATCATACTAACTGCATTTGTATTTCAATTCCAAATTGAATACTTGTTAGTTGTATCATATGCCATGTTTAGAATAGCCGAGCCTGCTATAGTTGCATTTTGCATGTGTTGCATTAGGCATTTCTGTATAATTAGGAACATGCATGGATTTCTAATTAGCTTATGTTTTGGCTTGGAGTACTCGGTAAGTGGTTATGCTTTAGCATCCTTGCATGTGTGTGAGTGACTGCCATGATAGCATGCTTACCATGAGACTATGTGCTTATGTGATATAACTGCCTGAATGCCTGGTGGAGGTTGAGTTATTTGGATTGGAACAAAATCATTGACTGTGAGTTTTAAGCCCACTAGATAGTGGCAAAACCATGTTTTCTAAGCCCACCTGAGGGTGGCAAAATCTGCATTTTAAGCCTACTTGCGAGTAGCAAACCATCTTTCAAAAACATACATGAAATGTTTTGTTCCAATTCAGGCGACCCCAGTCTATACTTGTATGCTGTGCGCATCACATGGTAAATCTAGGCTAATAACCGGAATAAGAACACATAATGTTTTCAAAACTTGATATCATGGTTAGTAGAGGCCGATCTTTGATCGGGCGAGCGGGGGTGCTCACGAAGTGACCTTCCCCAATCGTACCCAAGTTCCCGAGCCGAGGCAACTTTGGTGATGACGGACACGTGGCCTTTGGCACCGAGTCAGGGTTTCCTAAATTTCCCCAAAATAAAATATTTAGGTGGCGACTCTGTATCTGGCAAAGCAGTCCATGTTTGGCACTTCTTTCAAAAATCTGTTTTCTCAAAACGATTTGCCGGATTTGGACTCTTTGGTTCAAGATTAAGAACCGTGACAACAAATCGAGTCCGAGCTGTAGCGAGGTCCCCTGTGGGCTTGTGGAATGAAAACTAGGTTTTGAGGTGAATCCAATGACGTGAAAATGAGGGGAAACGGAGTTACGACAAGGGAGATACAAGGACTTGAATACGTGCGTTTTATTATGAAAATTTTGTCCAAAGAAAGAAAAAAAAAATTGGCCAATTTTCGAAGCTCCACCCGCAAGCAAAAAGGTGGAACAAGGAACACAAGGAGTCTAATAAAAACTAGGCCATGAGATGAATCCAATGATGCAAAAATGAGGCGAAATGGAGTTATGACAAGGGAGATACAAGGGACTAAACATGTGGGTTTGAATATGAAATTTTTTTCCGAAGAGAGAAAAAATATTTTGGCCAATTTTCTAAGCTCCGACGGCATGCAAAAAAAAAAGATGGAATAAGGCGTATGAGGGGTAGAATGCAAATTATGCCATGAGATAGATCGAACAACACAAAAATGAGGCGAGTCGGAGTTACGACGAGAGAGATACAAGGGCTTAAACATGTGGGTTTGAATTTGAAAATTTTGTCCAAAGAGAAAAAAAATTTGGCCAACTTTCAGAGTTCCGATAGCATGCAAAAAAAGGTAGAACAAAGCGTATGAGGAGTGGAATGAAAATTAGGCCATAAGGTGAATCAAACGACGTGAAAATGAGGCGAAATGGAATTACAACGAGGGAGATATAAAGGTTTGAATATGTGGGTTTGAACCTGAAATAAGGAAAAAGATGAAGTGAGACGGAGATGGATAGAGACTGACGGAAGGTTCACATTGAAACACAGAATAAAATCCAGGATTTAATTTACCAAAATTGAAACTCTAAGATTTAAATAAAAAACACGCCAAACTCTGGATTTTTTTGTAATTATAACCCTATAAATTTTTTTTCTTACTAACATGGCACTTATGACTTATCACATCATTAAAGCGAGTTTTGTTTTAATTTCTCAAATTTCATTATTACACAGCACATTAGTTAATAATTTTTTAAAAAAAATAAATTTATTAATTTATATAATATTTTTCATCCTAATATTACTTAATTTTATCATGGGCACATAAGCCAAACCCCTAACAACTCATCTAGTGGGTTACCTGGTAGTCCAAGGTGGATTAAAAATGCTGGTCAACAGCAAAATCAAAGTCATGGAAAGTGACAGGCCATAAGCTGTTCAAAATTCAAATTAATTATTTGTGTTTTTTTATGAAATGAAATGAAATTAAAAATTTCATGCTACCACTTTTTAACTGTTTTGTTGCAGCTTTTAACGATTCTCTTGTTACATCATTATGGATAAATTTAAAGATATAATTTATAAATTTTTAACATTATTCATAGCCAAATTTTAAAAGAATGTTTCCTTATGAGAGAGAGTATATATACTCTAATTATATATATATATATATATTTTTGCAACAGAAAAGATAAAGTTTTATTTTTTATTTTGATTAATAACAATATCAGGTTCTTGGATTTTAATGTTAAGTCAATACCACTTGAACTACGACTGTAGGCACAATAATTAACCTATTCTATTTTTTTGGATTTTTATAATTTGTATCAAAGTATTTAATACAACTTTTGTTTACAATTTATGAAATAGAAATAATTTAAATAAATAATTATTAAAAATCAGAAAAAGATATGCTTTTAGTTTTTTACTTATAATTACCAGCTTCTAACTTAAACAAGCCCATTATACCCATATTAAAATAATAATAATAATAATAAGGTTCCTTAAGAGTACTTGCACTTTTATAAAGAATGCACAATTAATTTAAATTTCTTAATTCATATTGCCAGAACTGTTGTTAATCAAATTTTATAATTTTTTTTTATAAAAAAACATATTTGTAGGACATTTAAGTGTAACTTGATTATCATTGAATTAATTATATGACAATCATGTTGCAAGTAGAACCAAATTAATGTAGCTAGGCTACAAAATTGACTAAAATAAATAAATATGATTACTGATGGGTCACCAACACCTTGTCCCCCTATCCACTTGCTGCCTTTCTTTACCAAAAAGGGCCGTTACACTTCATTCCTTTTCTATAATTTTTACCAGTCCAATTTTTATCTCCTTTTCATGTAAAAAAACTTACTCCTATTATGAAACAAAAAACTCTTCTCCTCCAATGGCATTCAATGTCATATATCAGAAAGTGTATATATGAAGTATGAAAAAGAAAAAAGCTAAAAAAATATTCAGAAATTCGAATGTAAGGTGTAGATTTCATTTTGATGTTGTGACACCAAACTATAAATTAATTTTGACCATAAATTATAAAATTTAAGTAATTTTCTAGTTTCTCTCTCTCTCTCTCTCTCTCTCTCTCTCTCTCTCTCTATATATATATATGTGTGCGTGTACACTCTTATAGCTTAATAAGAGGAAAATTTTATGATACACACCCCGTTTGGGATGTGTATATGTCTATTTAGCTATGATAATCGTGTTTTTAATTATTAATTACTATATTATTAGTTATGACATTGCGATAATGGTTATAACATTATTTTAGTTATGATCCAAAAATTATTTGGTTAAATCTCAATGGTGTTTGGTTATAATTCATTTTTTTATTTTATTTTATTATATAGCTATAACTTCCACAACATTGAGTTATACAATTTATAATAATCAAACTCATAAATAATATAACATACCTATAGTAGACAAATATTTACCCCTAATAAGACAATTAGTCTGTCACCTCAGAAGGTTTATAATGGAAAGTAAAAGCAAAACGTTATTAAAAAAGACAAAAGACAATAAAAAATAGGGAAAATAACACCGGTGCTAAAAAAAAAAAATACAAAATCATGAAAAAGTTTACACTGTAATAATTAAAATGCTATATTTTTTTTGCTGATTTGTAAAAACCTTTTCCCTGACAAGTAATTCTCCTTAAAAAAATATGATAAATTACACTGACCTTCTCAAGGTTTAGAGAAAATAATGTTCCACACGTTTTCTGTAATTACGTTGAACTTTAAGTTTTAATTTAGGATAAATTACATTCACCTCCCATGTAATTTGAAAAAAATATAATTAACCCTACAATTTTGACATAATTACACTAACTTCTCTCAAAGTTTTAATTAACATAATACTGAAGCTATTTTTCGTTAATAATTTATTAATCGTATGAATGAAAAATTAATATTACCATTTATTTTCTAGTAAATTGTATATTTATCTTCATTTATTTCAATGTCTACATACCATCGGCATTAGTTTCAGTCTTTTTTTATTTTTATTTTTTATAACTGAGTGTCTGAACCAACTTGTGCACACCTCGATTAATCTCAATTGAAGTTAACGACCTGACAAATTTCTAGTGGCCCATTGGAGAGACTCGAATCGGAGATCTTGAATTTTATTCTCAAGTCTTTACCGCTTAATCAACCTCTTAAAGTTTAGTTTCAGTCTCTTTAACTATATTAACATAGATATTAGTGTAATTATGTAAAAGTATGAGACTGCCTGTAATTGTTTTCAAATTTTAAGGGAGGTGGGTGTAATTTACCCTTTAATTTATATAACACTTAATAAACTTTTTTTATTATTATTAATTTCGATATCTTTACCCTTACTAAAAGGAAAATTGGTATAACACTTTAAAAAAATTTGACTATAAATTTATTTTTCAAACGTCTTCTGCATTATATGTTGACATTGAATATATGCATAATATTAATTTATCAATTTTCTTTACTTGTTTTAAAATTATGTGACTAAGATTATCATTAGATAATTTTTCATTTGATTTATACTGAAAGTAAAATCTTACAATTCTTAATCAATTTCTACAATCTGATTCATGAGTTCCTTTCAACAAACCCACTTAAAATTCTGATTTTAACAATGTAGACTTGGCTTGTGTTCAATCTACATATTCGGTCTAGTTCCAGCTCATAACCCATTTTGATCATACAATTTTTGATGTTTTAGTGTCTAAATCATCAAAACAAAAAATAAAAAATATATAATTCAATAATTATTTAATTTTATCACATTTATTTAAAAAAATAAATACCTATAATTTAAAAAATTTACTATTTATTTTACTGAAGACAAATGTAATTAAATTAAGTGGATACAATTATCAAATTAATCTAATTTTTTAAAATAATCTACATAGGGAGATCAAAAAATTTAATAAATTAAATCATTAAAATGGGACCTATAATTAACCCATGAGCCCAAATTTGACCGTTCGTATTGTAACATGCTCTGAAGAGGCTTCATTTCCAATTTTCATGGTTGTTTTGTGCTTATCTTGAGATTTAAACCATTTAACGTGTAAGTTTTTCAAATAAATTATTTTTACAAAAAATCAAATTGATTGACAATCAACAATAACAACTACCTGATTAGATCAAATTTCTCATAAATAAAATGGGCCACAAATATAATTTAAAGAATAGAGCATTAATTTTTTTTACACAAATATAAATTGTGGAGACATATTTTTTGGGTTGTTCATTTGACTGAGATGGTTGCCGAGGTGTCCCATGAATGAGCCAAGATGCCGCGATATGGTGCGATCATATCGAAATCCAAGATATTCGGATGGAGGGTAAGAGTTCTAAATGGTTTGAGACTCTCTATTTGGATAAAGATGATACTCTTAGGAGAGTTCGTCCTAATCTGGACTAAAGGTGTTCGAGATAGAGATTATCCATAAGGGATCAAGTCCTATAAAGTGATACTTCTAGAGGGCGAGGATACTACTAACTATAAACGTAAGGCACCTCTGTCGATCTAAAGTATACTTTTTGCTTGTGCATTGTTCACTTGAGTTGTTATCTTTGATAAGTCAACTGGCTTGATTGTCGGAATGTCCCGGGTGTAAGAACCACCGTGGTGTTTATGGTCTTCTTGTATACAAGTGTTGGGCTTAATCAAAAAATGCTTGGTGGTTCAAATTTGTGTGGCTCGAATGGCTCAAATGTGTTAAAATGATGTCGTTTTACACCTAAAACGACGTTGTTTTGGGTGTTTCGAGTCATTCGACCCAAAGAAAGTTCGGGCCACCTAGCATTGTTGGGCTTATTAATCTATCATTTCATGTGCTTTATGGCTAAGTTCCTTAGATCTTGGTTAAGAGATCTAATTTAATTGTGAGGTCAAAATTCAATACCCATATAAACCAATTATGTCACTATCAATCAATTTAATTTTTTTATGTAAATAATGTGTTTGATTAGTTTAAAATAAATTGACTGGACTCACAGCAACCCAAACTGATTGATCAAGAAAATAGTCTCAGAGTGATCAATCACCAATATGATGCGTGGTTTTTATTTTTTATTTTCCACAAAATTAGCGTTTGTTTATTTTTTGAAATTTTTTCAAGAAACTTTTTTGGAAATAGAGAACTTTTAGGTCTAATAGGTTTGCAGGACCCTCTAGAACTTTCAATATTTTATGCTAGCAGTGATGTCTTGATCAATAAATCTATAGTTAAAGGAGAAAAAAATGGACTAATTATGTACAACTAGAAATGAAAAAAAATTGTTTTTATTCATCTCAAATTAAAATATCTATTATAATGAATTATTATTTAAAAATATTATTGTCACACTATTATAGTGAAATCTTTTGTAATGAAATTTCATTTGCAAAGTTTTTTTTTTTTTTGAAACAGCCAAAAGAGAAATTTTATTGATAAGTATCAAGCAGAAACATTGACAGATATCAATAAAATACAAAGAGCACACACAGTCGGTAAGGCACCAACCCAAGGGAAAGCAGAGAACAGTTCTGCTCCCCAAACCAGCAGCAGAATCCACAGCAGACTCCAAGGGAAGCAGATAAAACCAAACCATAACAGATCTACACAGCAAACTCCATACCAGCAGCCCATAACAAAGTCAAACCAGCATCCCAGAACAGCAGCCACAAAACCATCCCAGTATTAATTTTGTAATAATGAATCAAAGTGATTGGTATTTTTAATTTTCAAGGAACGATAAACAAATAGACCCTTTCATTTGTTTGAGGACTTTGTATATCGTTATATTAGAAAATTATTTACAAACAAAATGTAATAAAAAAATAAAAAATAAAAAGAAAGACAAATTATGATAGTAGTCTATCTACTTTATCCCTTCTATCATTTTACTCCTTGTATTTTTAATTGATTAGATTTTGATCCTGAATTTATGATTTTATCTCAATTTGATTTAATTGATTACCACTCTTAGTATTTTATTTTATTTTATTTATAAAAAATATGCACGTAAATGTCACGTGTCATATTTTTAAGAGTAAAATTATAAACTTACTTAACTCAGTTAGTTAACCTCAATCAATTTAGTAATAATTTTCCTTTAAAAACACTTAATGATATTATTAATTAAACAATTGAAACAAAATCTAAAATTAAGGGTCAAAATTGAGTTAATTGAAAGTGTATGGATCAAAATAACACAAAGGATAAAATATAGGAACCATCGGTGTAACTTGCCCTAAAAAAAATCTATTAGAAATTATGTGACAATTAAATGATAATATATATTTTTTATAATATAAAATCTTTAATTTGAAATCATAATATATATATATATATATATTTTTTATAATTACTCAATTATGTTTGTATAGCATGTCAACCCCAATTATTTGGGATAGTAATATCATACTCACAAAATATATATATATATATACACAATGATGTAACTATTCATATTTATTTTTTAGGAATGAAAGAGTCAAGCATTTTAATTCATAATTACAAATTGCCAATACTACATCATTCATCATTTTTTATGAAATTTTTGTATATAACATTTGTATGATTATCATTTCCCTTTGAAATAAGGCTTTGTTGGGTTTTTTTTTTTTTTTGAGTTGTGACAGCATTGTGATAGCTTAGACAAAAACAAAAACAAAAACAAAAAAGGGAGAGAAAAGCTTCATAGTTTTTTTTTTTTTTTTTTTTTTTTTTTTTTTAACACAATTTACATTCCGATCATGAAGAGATATATTTCATCTTCTTACAATCATATATGTCTAAGAACAAAAACCAAAAATTTTATCATACCACTAAAATTGTGTTTGAATCAATGATTTGAACAGAAAAATGAAGAAAAAAAAAAAAACAAAACAAAACAAAACAAAAGAGGAAAATTTGTTTAACTTTTCTTTTCGTTTTTCTTATCTTTACAAATTCCCTGAATTCATTGATTCAAACACAACCTAATCTGAAACGATTTTGTAAAAAGCTCAAAAATGTTACCTAGGATCTTTTGTCAAGAGATAAACAGCAATACAAGGAGAGTTGTTCCAAACCCTAGCATGCAACCTAAGCACCTCTCTTGCTTTGTTCTTCAAGTACTTTGGAGAGTCAGCTTGAAGCACCATGCAAAGCTTTGATACAGCTCCAACTCTCAACATCTCCATAAGAACATCATTTGTTGCAGAGAATTTCGATATCAACGAAAGCACGTGAATCGCTCGATCATCTGTCCCTGGAGACACCCTCAAGATCCTCTTCGCCAACATAGCTACACCACCGGCATGCTTCAAAAGCTTCTCTCTCCCATCGGCGCACGAACACAAGTGAGCCAAGAGGCAAAAAATGAGCTCGGAAACATGTTTTTCGGGTTTGTTGAGTTCGAGTTCAATGAGCTCGAACACTGCACCGGTTTCGACTATCTTGGATCGGTTTCTTCCCCATGGACACACCTCTATTAACACATTCAAGGCAGCTTTTGTAGCCTGTGGAGAGATTTGAACTCTTAACACGTTAACTATTTCAATAAAAAAGTGGGGCTTTAATCGCTCTATA
This sequence comes from Camellia granthamiana, assembly GCA_036172215.1. Classification (NCBI taxonomy): domain Eukaryota; kingdom Viridiplantae; phylum Streptophyta; class Magnoliopsida; order Ericales; family Theaceae; genus Camellia; species Camellia granthamiana. The sequence goes on from CM069915.1 coordinate 101,477,655, forward strand.
AGACTTGAACTCGCAACTTCGATGATGATTTTCAATACCAACATTGCACTGGTCTTCACTGCAACATGGTTTTCGATATCGTATTTCAGAACCCGTAATATAGAGTCGATCAGATCGAAATTCTCATTCACAAGCTGTTTATTTTCCGTTGTCGGTGTCCAAATAAGATGTAGTATCTTCAAGGCCTCTTCAAGACCGCTTGTTTTTCCCTCTTTGAAACATCTCGTGACGAACAAAACCATGGCTTTAATCGCTCCCGCCTCAGCCATACACGCCCTGTTCTTCTCGTTCTCTTCGGCCAGCTCTTCCATTTTCTTCAATGCTTTGAAATGCAATTCCGGAATGTTGAGATTTCGGATGTGTTTGAAGATGTGGGACTTGTTGAGAGGCGATTTCGGAGTGGGGATGCGATCGACTCCATTTTTGGCATTCATAACACACCATCCCTGGATTAGGCGTCGTAGCATGTGGTTTGGTGTCAAACCAGAGTCTTTGGGCAATGGTTGTTTGGTCACAGGACACGTAATGTCCTTGGCCGTTAACAGCCACTGCTCGATGCTCTCCCGATCATACGTGATGCCGGAGACAGTTGTGACTGGGTCTTTCATGATTTGGAGAGAGATTGGGCATATGAAATATTGAGGTACCTCAATTTCTTCCATGCTAGCTTATAGAATGGAGGTGTACATAAAAAATGAGACTATGATACAAGACAACTATAAACGAGAGAGAGAGAGAGAGAGAGAGAGGAATTTTTTAAGATATATGGTAAGAGATAGCGGCTTATTTATTCATGGGGTTTGAATGGAAAAGAAAGAGAGAACTATGACAATTCTAGAAAGTAAACAAAGTTTTGTTTTGCTTTTTGTTTTTTTGTTTTTTATTTTTAATTTTACCAGTCATACTTTTCTTTTTGATGATTCGGTGGTCAACGCCACGAGGGAAACGTTATAAAACACGTTGGTACGACTTTTTTGATTCCAAAGCTCAGAAGCGCACACCATTTGCCAATTGGCATGTAGACGTGGAATAAATGTTGAGGATTAATAACGCCACATTTATCTTATTTTTATATGTTATTTACCTTATGGATTTCATTTTTTTTGAGTTTAAATTTATATTTGAGTCTCATGTGTAGACTTATAACATTTATTATGAATTTTATTTCAATAATTCAAATAATTCATTTTGTAAAATTCTCTTAATACTCACAATAAATCAAATTGAATCATCTAATTGAATATCCCAACCAGAAATGATGCTGCCCATCTTCAAGGGTATAACTATTGATGTAATGAATGATGTAATGCATAAATTATCTACTAGGTCTGCCCGTCCAATTATATTTTAAAAGAAAAATGCTTGTGACTCTTTTTTGGAGTTTCCTATAATCTTTTTGGATCTTAACCATTAATGTATGTGTAGGACTCACTCATGTATGTGTGAGACTCACTCGTGTATGTATGAGTCCACACCATTAATGGTTAAGATCCAAAAGAGGTTGTGAGAATCCAAAAAAAAAAAATAAAGTCTCAATCATTGTTGTTTTTAAAATTTGTCAACTATTTCTTTGTTTTGAGGATTATGTATTCATTTAATTCTTTTCTATTTGTTCTTTAATATTTGTTGGGCACATAACCAATATAAGATAATTCCTTGATTTAATGAGTTTCACCTGAATTCTAATTATATTTAAAAATATAGATGTATCAAATGAGAAATAAATTAAATATGATATAGGAAGTTTGCAAGTGTAGCATCATTTATTGAGGATAATGGTCACACCATTTCATGTGATGATATTACTGGTTAATAAAATACTGTAAATGAAAGCAAGTGAACATTGTTTGTCTTTCACTAGGGTTACGGTACACATGCAAATTATGATAATTGTATTGGAGATGTGAAATCACTACCTCATTAACACCAACTTTTACCCCTTTGATAATACCTTCCTCGAAAGCTCTGTTCATTAGAATATTTAACCCTTCAGCCACTATATTAAACAGGAAAGGAGATAGGGAGTCACCTTGTCTGAGGCCTCGTTGAGGTGAAAATTCCTCTGTAGGTGAGCCATTCACTAGAACCGACAACCTTGTTGTACCGATACACTCCTTCATCCATGAAACCCACTTAGAGCCAAACCCAAAGTTATGAAGCATAGAAACCAAGAACTCTCAATTAACAGAATCATAAGCTTTCTCAAAATCAAGTTTAATAATCACGCCTTTTTCCTTGATTTTTTCCATTCATCTACAATTTCATTAGCAATAAATACTCCATCCAAAACACTTCTCCCCCCTGAGAAAGCAGATTGTGTTTCACCAATAATTGTAGGAAGAACTTTCTTAAGTCTAAGAGCCAGAACCTTAGAGAGAATCTTGTACAAACTACCCACCAAGCTAATGGGTCTAAAATCTGACAACCCAATAGGATTATCGGTCTTAGGAATAAGAGTGATAAAGGAGCTGTTAATCCCATACGAAAGTTTGCTCCTAGCATGGAAGTCTCTCAGAAACAACAAAACCTCCTGATGAACTATCTTCCAACATTTTTGGAAAAATAGAAGACATAACCATCAGGGCCTGGAGCCTTATCTCCATTACACTCCATAACTGCTGCCCTTACTTCAGCTTCAGAGAAGGTAGCTTCAAGATCCTGATAATCAGAGCTATCTTGAACTGATTTAAACACACCATCTAGCACTGGTCTTTTGGCCCAACTTTTTGAATATAGTCTCTTAAAGTGTTGTAGCACCTCATACCTTAACGTAGCTAGCTCCTCAATTGTCTCACCTTCAACTGTGATGGAATTAATTGAATTTCTACTCCTTCTACTGTAAAAAAGATCAGGTACTCTGTCTTGGATTTAACCATCAATTTGGCTCAGGTTAAGGAATGCATTTGAGGAAGGCCATGGTTTCTGTTCAACTTATAACCTGCTGAGTTTGGATTCTGGACTGGTTTTGGGGTGTATGGTCTGATATAATCGGCGTATATAATCTGCTATGCTGTGTGCTAATTTGATGATTGCTGCTGTGAACCTGCTGTGTGTGTGATGCTGTGTGCTAATCTGTCACTCTGTATGCATGCTTATTTTGGATGTGCTTGTAGTTGGATTAGGTTGCTTATTTTGCTGTGGGATAATCTGCATCAGAGGCTAATCTGGTTGGATGTGCTTGTGTGTGAGGTTGTGTGCTTGAGTTGGTTGCTCTTATGCTGCTGTGGGATAATCTGTGGAGCTGCTGTGCGGTAATCTGTTGATCTGCTGCTGTGAATTCTGCTGTGTGTATGCTGTTGTCGGCTAATCTCTATTGTGAATTCTGTATGCTGCTCTTGGCTAATCTCTGTATGCTGCTGTGGGCTAATCTGCTGCTGTGAATTCTGCTGTGTGTATGCTTCTGTAAGTGGTTGTCTCTGTTGGTACCTCACCAACAGGGTTTTGGTTTGGTGCTGCCATGTGATGGCTTGCATCTTTCCTCTCTTTTGTTGATGTTTCTTCCTTCTTGTAAGGTTTCCGTCATCAATAAAGGGGTCTTTGTTGTTGATCAATAATTTAAAAATAATAATAATTATAATCAAATATCACATAAGTTATAACTATATAACTCTTGGATCATAACTAAAATAATGTTATAGCAAATATCACAATATATCATAACTAATATCACAATAGGTTATAATCAAAGATACAAAAATTATAACTAAAGATGCATATGTATACTATAGAATTTCCCCTTTCACTAACCAACCATTCAACTACCTCAATGTGAGATTTCTTATTGATTAGTGATATTTATTTATTTTTATTTTTTTTATCAGCAAAATAAAAGTTTTATTGATGAAAAGAAGCACCATACATGCAAAAAGACATCAAAAAAACCTGGAACAGAAAGAGAATTGGTGAGAGACCAATCCAAACCAAAACAGAGGTAACTACATTCAGCTTCATCAGAACAACATCTCTGAAGCATCTCTGAACAACCCAATGCAAACCAAATCAAACTTCTCTGGAGCAACTCTGAAGCAATAACAGATTTGGAGCAATACACCTCTACAACAAAACATACACAGCTCTTGAACTCCTTGCCTCAAACTCCTTGACACAGATTACCACCTCCCATGTTTCACCCAAACTCTGAACTGTAGAAATTCACTAACACTCCAAACTGCAAACTTTTTATGAGACCTATGGATCTTATGAGACCTATGCTTACCTCAGCTTCATCAATCCCTCTTATATTCCATGATTGAATCTTCATATAGACAAATTTGCACTCTTAGTTCCCTGCCAGCAGTAGCCTAGTTGGCATCTCCAACCCGAGCTCTAGCCTTCTCCAGATTGATAGCTTCCAACTGCTTTAATTTGCTTAAAACCTTCTCATCCTTCCCTTCAAAATCAATGCCAAGAGCTTTACCCAAAGCCAAGGTAGCTTCCGGCTCAGACAAAGCGAAACTCCCTCTACTAGACTTGCTTGCCATTGAGAGTGAAATGGCAGCAGCTGAAGATCGGAAGACAGCTCCCTTACGCAGGTTCAGAGTCGCTTTCCCGAAGCTAGAAGGACCAACCCGAAGCTTCCTTCTTGTATCTTTCCTCTAAAAGCTGGAACATTTTGGGGATGAGCTGGTAACACACAGCTCCTCGGTTTGCTTAGGTTGGGGATGATCCAAAGCTCCTACACTTAGGATCATCATAGCAGTATGTAAGATTGGGCTGCAAATATTTATAGGAACCAGCCCAGCAGTGAGAGGAGCTATCCTGCTTGGGCTGACAACCAAGTTATCTAAGATTGGAGCCGCATCTGATCCATTACATTTATGGGCCGAATTCAGGTCCACTATTAGATTAATCCCTTGGCCCATGTTATCAGGCCCACACAGAGTTTTAATCGATCCAGAATTTTAAATTTCAATTTCAGTCCTCCCGCCTTCATCAACGGCTCTCATCTTGGGACTCATCAGCAGTCTTGCAGAGCTCTCCTGACACACGTAGCCGTTTGCTTCTGACATGCCTTCCTGTAGATCTGATTCAGCCACCATCGAAGCATCTCTGAGCTGGTCATCTTCCGCCATGATGTTGCTGCTATCATGTGCTTCCATTGTTACATGATCATCCCCTTCCTCAAACTTACTCCCTCTATCTGCAAACTGGGTGCCTACTTTTACAAGATTACTATTTCGAGTTCCACCGGAGAACTCTTCAGATGAATTGCTGAGACCAGGCACCTTCAAATCTTTTATGATAATGATTTGTTCCTCGCACACCTTAATTGGGTAAAGAACACCCTTGCATTCTAAACTGAGGGTTTAATTAATGGGAGCCATAAAGTTTGTTGCAATCTGCACTTTTCCATATTGAAAATGATTTAAATTGCGAGTATCCTCATCCACAGCAGTCACAATACCCCACATCTTACCAATGTTGATGAAAGTATTACAACTCCAAAGATTTAGTGGAACTCCATAAAAACTAAGCCAAACATGCCGTTCTTGGGTAATAGACATCCCCTGTTTCCATTCGAGGACTGAATCACACCATTCATTTAGCCAGCTCTTCATTAACAGGAGTTTGTCCTTCATAATCTCCTGAGATTGAAATGTTAACACCAAATCTCTTCCACCACCGGCTCTTACTTGAACTTCCTCAAGATCTCTTCTTTCTAATTCTTTCTTGAAGTCTTCCACAATGAATAGTGGCTTTAACCTGGCTATGACACTCTCATATAACCAGCCACTCCCTTCCTCAGAGGCTTTGATAATGCAGGAGGTGTTAGGTCCTGCTGCCTTGCCACTCACCACCTTCGCGAAAGATCTCTTGCCTTGGTATCCCACGTGAGTTCTGTTCGGCTCCGCTGCAAACTTTCTAGGCTGCGTTGATGGTCCAACCTTATGTTTCGAACCATATTCCTTACCGTAATCTGCCATTTTAACCTTTAGTGCTTTATCATCGCACCAGAGCCCATTGGCTTTTTGAATAGCCATATCCGCAGCAACAGAACATGTATACCTGACAAAACCAAACCGGGATCTTGTCATTTTCCTCCTCTTGTTCGGAATGAAAGTATCAACCACAACACCATAGTTGGAAAATATTGAATACAGCCCTATAGCTCGCATGGTTTCGGATAGATTGTCCACAAAAACAGAGTGGATAGACACGTTCATCCTACTATTCCAAACTCCTCTTCCGCCATGTCTTCGAACCACCGGTTGCCATCCTCCATCACTTGGCTTTGCCATTTCAGAAAGAGCTTGTTTCTTTCTCAAATCAACATAGTGTATATATATATACAAATGCAAGTGTGACACCATTAGAAGTGGGAACCCAGTTTACTTAATTAGTGATATTTATACTTCAGAGATTTGAGAGGTGAACAAATTATTAAAGCGATCCTGACATAATATTCCATACAACTTACTAATTAACACTTTTCATGTGGTATTTTAAACATTAACACAAAATTAATGATCCATCATATAAACCGATAACTATAAAATTAAAAAATCACATACAATTTTAGTCCAAATAACAGTGAATAATTTCTCTATTTATTGGAGTCACAAAAACTCGACACAAACCCATGTGATGTGAATTTGGTGATGAATAATGTTACATGTACAAAATATTCTATTAAATAATTTACTAGACATTCATATAAGTATAGGATTCGTACAAGTATGAGATTTACGCCCATATAAGTATTTGAGACAAATTTTAAGACCTTTTAACATTGAGAAATGTTAGATATCATGAAAATTTTGTTATAAAAATGATCATGAAAAATTTGTGACCTTTAGATTACCTTGATTAGTGTGTGCTGTTTTATTGTAAGTGTAATCTAAAGGTCACAAATCTTTCATAACTATTTTTGTGAAAGACTTTTCATAATACCTAATATTGCTGGTTAACATTTTTGTTTGATGATTGGAATGATTCAGGGTTTGAAATAGTTGGACCTACCAAACCCATGTCTGTATGTACAGATGTATCTCTCGGATTGGGATCGTGCAATGCAGTGCATGTACGACATTTGCATGCATTGACTTTTCTTCATGTAAAATTGTTGACCAAACCTCATCTGTCCCCCCCCCCCCCAAAAAAAAAAAAAAAAAAAAAGCAACAGAATTATTTTTCTTGGACCCTTTTATCACTACCACATGGATCAAATTTTCTCCTCCTTGAAAATAAATTTTTTTTTTGAAAAATATTAAAAGACTAATTTTAATCGTTATATGAGTCATCACTAAAAAGTTATCTCAAAAAGTCAAAACAATAATCGTTAGCGACAATTTTTAAAATGCTACGTATAAAGAATTAATTGATAAGTAAATGATTTCATTCCTACTATTATATTATTATAGTGAAATGTAACCAAAAAAAATTATACAAATATGTCCACATTTAAGTTTCGTTACCAGAGTGTTTAATAAAAATTGATCTCTGACATACTCAATTTATTGTAACTCAACATAATTTCATGTTTTATTGCATGAAGAAATTTACCTCTTTATGTGAATTGATTACAAAGCAGAATATATTGGTCTAATCTTGAGAGTCTTGCAGTTTTTTTTTTTTTTTGATTGGTGAAAGAATTTTTTTATTAACTCTAAATAAAATATATTACAATGAAGTAATGGTGATTAAGGATAAGGATTAATTGATAAAAGTATATCCTAACTAGTTTGGCATTATTGAGAAGTTATGCTTAATATGAAAAATAAAAAAATAAAAAATAATGGATGCATGAACAAAATGACTTTAATTTTGACTTATTATGGCAGCGATTATATTTCAGCTTGGTACAATTGAAATATTAGAATTGTCCCATTCCTTCTTTTTATTAATCAAAGGCATACATATACATGCGCCTGATCCAATCCAAGTCCACCCTTATGATCTGCAGTGATAAATGGTCATTGTTGATCATCTACGGTACCTGACATTTTTATTTTGAAGGGCTGGACTTGGATTCCAAAAGTATAGACTCGAGAGGTTGATTGTTGAAATTAATCGTAATAAACAATACTTTCAAACATTGGAAAATCTAATGATATATATACAATAAACTGATGTATATGGCTTGTTGTAGTCCCTGTAACAAATTAAGATTTTAGAGAAAAAAACTTTGGAACAAAATTACTTTTTACGAATAAAATATTTTAGTCGCCAAAAGTGTTATTGTTGTCTTTTAAAGACGAAATTAATCATTTAATGATGAGTTACTATTGTTTTGAGATCAAAATTTGTCTCAAAATATAAATTTTTGACACAAAATTTTGTCCCTAAAAGTGTATTTATTAGCAATTTTCTAAAAATTTTGTCATTAAAGTCGTCTTCTTTTTTTTTTTTTTTTTTTCACCATCTAAAATATAGTTTTTTTTTTTTTTTTTAAAACTTTTCAAAACAACCTTTTAGCAACAATAAGAATTGGTCCCCAAATATTTTTTAAAACAAAATTTTTACTTTTAATGACAAAAGTTAATTTTTAAAACTCTTATATATTGTAGTGAGTTTTGGAGAAATTTATAGTGCATACCTCTAATAGTGGTTACACGGTAAGAAATATTCGACATCTAAAAAAGTAAATGATGAGAAACATTACAAATCATTTTGATGTGAAATTTTGTGATATTTGTTATAAAATATTGTGATTATATTTGTACAGTATGAAAATGTTCATAAGGTATACTACTTTTTAGGGGTCTACCGACTTGTATTTGGGTTTCTTGTTTTTCATTAGAAAAGAACAAATAAATAATCCATTGTTTATTAATGCTAAATCTTTGTTTATTAAGATTGTAACCCTTTGTTTCTTAAATCTCCAATAAATGATTGGGTAAGATGACATACCGCAAATTATTTCTTACGAAATCAAGATTTAGACAACAAAAAAATTCAACTTCTTTAAAGACTAACCAGTTGAAGCAAGACTTTTCTAACTTTCAACCAAACTACTTAACGTTTTGGAAAATAAATCATTATTTAATTTTAATGTGGTCTGTAATTATTGAATTTAATAAATTGTGTCATGAACAAGAGTTTACTAACTTTCACCCAAACAACATTTATTATTACTATTAGATTGTGATTTTTTACTTGGTGAGATTACCAACCATTAGTTTCGAAGTGTTTATAATGGCAAGGAAAAATTAAATGTAATTTTTTTTAGGGAAGTCGTTCTCCGGAGCTTACTATAATAAACATTGGATTTTTTTTTCTTTAATGGCGAAGAACGGACATGGGCTGGGTGGGTTTGTATTGTTTCGCGCTTGTCCCAAATCAGATCAGGGCAAATCTGGGAGGTAATGGAGGTGAGGACGGATTAATTTTAGGGAGACTTACGTGTTGGTCATAATAGGTAAATTTATTGTCAAATAAGTCTTATGATAATTAATGGTATTTTTCATCAAATTTTTTAGCGACAGTTTGAAAACTATCACAAAAAAATGTCATTAATTATAAATTTGACGACAATTTAAAAAAATAGTCACAAAAAATGTCACTAATTTTCAACCTTTAGCAACAGTTTGAAAAATTCCTCATAGAAAAATGTCATTAATTATAAGTTTTAGAGACAATTTATAAAAATCATAACAAAAAAAAATCACAAATTATCAATTTTTAGTGACATGTAAAAAATAGTCACAAAAAATCATTTTTAGCAACGATTTTATTATAACTTATTTTCAATAGGACTTGATAAGAATTGGGGACTTGTAAATCAAACCCCAACTGGCACAATGATTAGCCTAATATATATATATATATATTATTTTAAATTCTCTTCGTAATTTAACAAAAAAAAAAGAAAGAAAGAAAGAGAGAAAATGATTCATTATCATTTTAGATGCAGGAGAAAACAAAACATGTGAAAGAGGGATATATGAGTTCAATTTTTTTGTTTTTTTGTTTTTTGGATTGTAATAGAAAATTTTGATATTATGAAAATTTTATAGCTAATCAACTTGTTTCTCATAAAATCTCACTTTTTTAATGACAAATGAAATAATCAAAACAAGATAGTTTGTTTTCTTCACAATTCATCACCTAATTTATAAATTAAACATGAAAAATAATTCTCTCTTATCATTTCTCACCAAATCAACATATATAGATTTTAAAATTCTAAAGACGATGTGTAGATACAAATTCTTGTAGGAGGTCGAAACGGATCTCAAGTATTTGAGGGGAAAGAAAAACTTACATTTAGAAGGAAGAAATAGCAGCAGAAAATTTGAATATTATTTATGAAAAATTGTATTTCCCTAATGCTTACTCCTTATTTATAATAGGGGGAAATATTAAAAGAGTGAAAAGTTTTAAAAAATAATAATTGCAAACTTATGAAAATACATGCAATTTATGTATTTGATTTGTGTAAATAAGTGTTTTACTTTTATAAGTTTTTAATTATTTTTCTAGCTTTTTACTTTTTTGATATTTCCTAACCAAAATAAGCTCATCAAATCAAACTACGAAATTTTAAATAATTTTGATGTCATGTCAAATTGTCCTACCTCCCTTTTTGGATCACCTCTTAGATTGATGCTTTTCTTTCCTAATCTCTTCTTAGACTTTTAGTACTGCCATTTCATCATCTGTTATAAAAATTCTTCAACTACTTGTTTTACATCAAGAAATATAAGACTCTGAGAATTGAAAAGAAAGTAGTGTGTTATATAAACCAATATATATATATATGCACAACAATAATACAATGATATGGCAAGTTTTGATTTTCTCACATTAAAGCAAAAGACCCCTTAAGATTATTATCTATATTTTCAAAAATGCTACTATCACATTATTCTGATTAAAAATTATGTAAACATTTCATTTTTTCAAAAAGAAAGTGGAAGTTTCAAAGGGGTTTGCAAGTCATTTTCACAAGAGAATAGTCAATCTAGCTCCTTTGTGCTAAAGAGAATTTTTCTTTTTCTTTTTTGAAATCCACATTAAAAGTCAAATTCTTGAGCTGGGTTTTTAATAATCCATGGTTTTGAATGACAAAAGCAACGAAAATTTACAATTAGAAATATGATATATAAGTATATGTAGAATATAGACTCTGCAACTTCCTTTAAATTTCTTAGATTTTATGTGATTTGGACCATGAAAAATCAAATTAATATGGACACAGCATAGTAAACAGCCAAAATAGACATGTTTCACACAATTGGGAAGCTGACTTTGCAATTGTGTTTCATGTAGTAATCCAAAGGTCTATTATTATGTTTAAATTTGAAATAAAATTATATCATTTGTGACTTTAGGGTCCGTTTGGGAAGGGCTCAAGTGGCTCATGAGCCACAAAAGACAAAACAGGCTCATGAGCCACAACAGACAAAATATCACATCCAACCCCATAATCATTACACTCTTCTCTCACCAAAAAAGCCAAAAAGCCAAGAGCCCTTCCCAAACCAAGCTTTTGAGCCCAAGCTCATATAGCCAAAAAAGCCAAAAAGCCAAATAGCCAGCCCACTTCCCAAACGGAGGCTTAATGTCTTTTTATTTTAGTTTTGAATTCAACTTTTTATGTGTTTTTTGTTGATGTGTCTTGTAGTGAAAAAAATGACTATAAAACTATTGTGCAACTAAGTTGATGACTTTATTTTAGGGAATTTGAGGGGCACAAATATTTCAGATGCTTACAAAATGAATCCACATGTGACAACAAAAGTATTTGCTTTGGCGACTAAGCAGTTTGGTCGGCGTTCCATCAACTATTGACGACTAAAAGATTAGTCGCCAAGTGTATAATTTTAAACAGTGGAATTGAGTATTGGCGACCAAAACTTTGGTCGCTAAAGACCTGTCTTTTTGCCGACTAAAACCTTTTTAGTCGCCAAAACCTTCTGCGACCGTTTATTCGCGACAAAACCGGCTACTAAAAAATTTAGTCGGGGAAGGTGAAAAGGTGACTTTTGGCGACTAAAAATGGACCTTTGGCGACTAAAAATTTAGTCGCCAAAGGTGATTTTTCTTGTAGTGACAACTAAGGCAACTAGGCCTGTGAATTTTATATCCATTCCTTTTCATTTACTTTTGTTTTATTGACTTACAAAGTCACTTTTCAATACTATTATATATCATAGATTTTACTTTTCTCAAAATATTTTTGTCTAACTGTTAACCATACAAGACGATACCCACATTGTGATAATCAAGCAAAACTTGTGAGAACATCAATTGGCCAAACCACAGCACCCTTTCAGACTGTGTTTAATAAAGTATTTGGATGGAGATTTACAAAAGAAAAGATAAAATGTGAATGATATATAAGTTAGGTTTTTTTCACAAATTTTCTCACCTTTTCCTTTCCATTTATAAATATCTATCCAAATTCATAATCCAAATATAGGCTTAAGCTCTACACATTCCATTTTTTAAAATCATTTTGATGTGGTAGTTTTATTATGATCAATAAATTATTGCATTGTTTTTTCATCAAATTAATAATAAAAAAAACTTCATGTCAGGTATTCCAAAAATATTATGTGATCATGTGTTCACCCAATAATAAGAAGGCATCTAACCATTTTTTCAGAAAAATAAGATCAAAGTTACAGCATAGCCGCATATTATTAGATAAGTATACAATTATGCTGAAATTTCAGACTTAACCCTCATAATTGTTGTCAGGGTAGGATTGCATTGGATCCACCTCAACAGGATAAAACTTGCATGCATATATACATCACCCAGAAGTCACATATTTCGATTAAATCTTGACACAAAAACAAAAAAGAGTTGAATCTAAATACGTATATCTGAATCTATAATTTATTCCATAAATGGTTTCGACATTGGCTTACTCGTGCAAATTGGTTCCATTGAATTGTTTGCTTGTATAAAAGGATTACCAATGTTTTTGATACATAAAGGATTGCAAATTGATGCATTAGTGATGCATAAATGCCCCAGTTGTCTAAATACCTAATAGGATACACTTAATTTTTAAGTTCAAAATTGAATTCTAAAAAATCATCTACAAAACAGGACCCATTTCCTCCATTCAAACATGGAAAACTTTCCGTAGGAATTAATTATGATGATCCACACCCTTTATTATTATTCCAACAACTTTATTTGATTAAATCAAAATGCTGAAACATTCGTGTTCTTAAAAATAAAAATAAAAAAAGTACTCTATTTATTTATTTGAAAAAAAAAAAAAAAAATCTTTTTTGTATGTACTTGTTGACTAAGATTCCTAGCACTGCCAGTCAAAGTATGATGACATGATCAACAAACTAATAACATGAATGTCTACGGAAGTTGATTATTCAACACTCAATCAGTGTATGAATGTTCAATTATCACGTAGCCAGCCAATATAGAAGTATGCCATCTCAAAAATTGAAACTTCTAGAACTAGAAAAGATATATATATATGTATATATATATATATATATTTATATATGAGTTTATCTTTTGTTTACTTTGTGGATTAAAGGTGTTGTTGGGCCTTATAGGACTACCACAAGCCCCACTTTAATGATCTTGTCCATTTATTTTGTTTGACTACACATGTAGATCATCCATGATAAAAATCAGATAAATTCAATAATCATAATCTATGCTTTTATCAGTTTTTTTTTTTTTTTTGGCAAAAGGGTAGATTGTCTACTTTTAAACATATCTTTGTTATCTATTTCTTGCAAATAAATTTTATCAAAGCATATGGACATAATTATTGAATTAATATAATTTTTTTCATAAATAATCTCCGCACATAGTCAAACAAAATGAATGGTTTAAATCGTTTGAGTCAGTGGTGCAGTTAGGATTTCACTTTAGAAGGGATACCATGGACTTAAAGTCATGGCAAGTTCTATCACAGAGTAAAAGATTTCAATTTTATTGGTTGTAAAACAAAATGAGCCCCATGTCAAAGTTATACGTTTAAAAGTATGCTCAAGTTAACTGATTTTATTTGTTTTGTTAATTTTTGTTATTTATTTATTAATAATTTGATTTTCTATTTTAATTTTGTGAGAATAATAATCATCATAATTTAAATTGCCATCAAACACTATTAAAAATGAAAACAACAAAATTACATCAAGCTACTCAAAAAAAAAAAAAATTAAAAAAATGAAAAATAAATAAAAGAAGTAGAGAGTGGAAGACAAAGAAATGAAAGAAAAAAGAAAAAATATAGAATATACACAAACATATTGTACAAAATTAAACATTTAGACTGATAAAATAGGCATTTGTACTTTTTTTAATTAATAAATCACATTACAATGAAGCTAATGAATTATAAAAATTATGATGGTTTTACGCTAGTAACTAATATAAAGAAATGCTTAAAATAAGGAATAAAGACAAACAAATACATAGAGAATCAATAAACATATTAACATAAAAAGATTAATCTCATTAATTTTGCAAAGATTTTATTGGGAAAAAAAAAATTAAGAAGTTTAATTAAAATTTCGAACTAATTGAAAATATTTTTCAAATAGAGGTAGAAATATAATTTTAGAAAATAGAAAGGGGGCACGCGACCCCTCTGCTCTGAACATGCCTCCACCCCTGGTTGGAGTGTGGTCTGTGGTGGATAACATGTCATATCATTATAGATACAATTGTGAATCTCAATCTTCTACCTTTTCTTTTTTTTTTTTGTCACGGAATAACAAAATCTCAAGGCACATTCAAACTTCCTATAAATAAATAAATAAAAAAGTTCACATTGATGTGTCGATGACATTTTAAAAATTATGATGTTGATGATGGGTATTTTGATTAGAAATAAAGAGATTATAAGAAACCACATTATTCAGTATCAAAAATTATGTTAAAATTTTTTATTTATATATCATTACCAATAAAATATACAATTTTTCCCAACAATAAATTATTGATGACGAACTCAAATACAGAAAAAAGCTAACAAAAATATTATTCAACATAACTATTTTACTCCATAGAAAGGCTAACAAGAGAAGCTTCCATAATTTCTTAATCAATAAATCGTTAATTTCAATTTTACAATATTCTAATAATTTGGTTGGGATATTTCTTCCACTGAAGTCTTTTTCAGAAGGCAAATTAAAGATATGTTTCTTTTTATACCAGAAGGAATGTGGTAATTCAAACCAATTCTAGATTCGAATTGTTTCTGTAATTCCTGAATTTGAAATTGTATTTTAGGATATTGTAATTTTTGTTTTGTTCTTTTATATGTATTTTTTTTTTTTTTTGAAAAATTATTTTTAAAAAAATCTTAAGATTTGACCTTAGTAACAAATCAAATCTTGCATTTTTAATTATTTTAGTTTAAATATTGAATTTTTAAAATAATATCAAATACAACTATTCATTTGTATCAAATAACAAACGAAAAGTGGGTGAAAAATGTAAGGAAATTCTATGTACACAACTCAAGTTATGACCTATTAAGACATTAGTTACGGCTTGGTTATGATTTGGTTATACATGTTAGTTATAACTCATTATAAGATTTGTTATGACATTATTTTGGTTATGATCGAAAAGTTTGTTAACTATATTTTATGTAATATTTGGTTATAATCAAGGTTTTAAATAGTGGTGGCTGTTATCGTAACAGTAACAACAATAACGTTGACGCAGTTGCATGGTGTAACAATCATAACATAATGATAACAGCAATCGAAATCGTGAATTTTTTAATTCTTTATACAACTTTAGGAAACATATGGATATGTATATTTTTATTTCAAAATCATATTTAGTGAGATTCAAAATGATTTTTAGTATTTTTCTTTAGGTTTAAAACATTATCCAATATATATATATATATATAAATTTTTATATTAATTTTAAGTCGTTATGGAGAATTTTCCTATTGTTGGATTTATTTAATTTTTTTTATCTTACTAATTTTACTTGTAGACAACTTCCTATTTGTTAGGAGAAAAAAATGAAATATGTTTAATATTAAAAATAATAGTCTCATAAATATAAGTTCAAAATATAAAATATCAACATAATAATATAAAAGTAGAAAACAAAAAAAATAGAACTATAATGGTTGTAACGATATTATGGCCCCGTTTGGTAGAGCTGTGGGAAAGTGATTATAACTTATAGTCTAATAGCTTATAGCTTATAACTGTGAACATAAGCTGATTTTTGACTTATAAATTAAGCTTCTCCTCCCCCCACGCAAAGAATAAGTTGATTTTTGACTTACAAAAAGTTATAAGCTGTATTGTTAAGCTAAACCAAACACATCAAAATAGTTTAAATTAAGCTAAAAGCTAAAATAAGCTGGAAATAAACCCTACCAAACAGGGCCTATGACGACAATATAGCAGCCATTACAATCTTTACATAACAGTGGCGGTTATTATAGTCGTAAATTTTTGTCACCCTATTATAGCAACTGTAACAAGTGGCGGTAACAGTCACAATCGTTGTAGTCTCTTTTTAAAACCTTGGTTATAATTTTTTTTTTTTTTTATTATCACCCCCATATGATTGATAATTGTGGATATTATACCCACAAATATCATAACTTATATATAGTAATATACCTGAAAAATGTATAATAAATTTATTTGAATGAAAATTATATCTAACTTTTAAAAGATAAAAAATATTTTCAAGACTTTCTTACTAATGCCACTCTACCACCACTTACAAACAAATGGGTGAGTAGATCCAAAAAGTGTATGTACCCATAATATAAACCAAAAAATATTCTTAAAAAATAAAAAATAAAAAAAATTCAAATCTCAAATCTCAAATCTATAATATATATTTAATATTGTTATTGTGAGACTACATTGCCAATAAATCTTGGCCTTTAATTACAAATTAATTATTTTTCTAAATTCCTAAAACTGTTGTGAGTAGATTTAGGGCTGGTCCTGAGTTTTTTGAGGTCTAAGACGAAACAAAAACAGAGGCTTATATTCACAAAGAAAAAAAAATCACCCTATTTGATATCACTACCGCTGATTGATATCAAAATAGATATTAAAATGTATTCATACACACACACAAAAAAAAAAAAAAAAAAAAAAAATAGAGCAAATTTATTTATTCTATTAAAATCTGATAAAGGAAGAAGGTAAAAAAAATTTTAAAAAAAAATTAGGGGGCCTATTTTAGGCTACCAACATTTTGTATGTGTATGTAATGTTTCTCATTCAGGACTACCAACATTTTGTATATATTTTTAATTTTAATTGGGCCAAACCACACTTATAAATAAATATGAGTCTAACAAAATATTTTTGAGTTCTTTATATTGGCCCTAACACAACAAAAATAATTTTAGCCTATTTATATTTGTAATATATTATAATACTTTTTTTAATTTAAAAATCTTATTTTAGACCAATATTTTGAGACCTAAGACACAGACATTAGCGTAGCGTGGATTCTGAGTATTCCCCCAAACACAATTTTCTTCCACGCACATTAGAAAAGAATGAAAAAGGAGAAATAGGTTGCAAGGTTTATTGGTTGGCTTGTTGTCTGTTATGAATTTGACAATCATAAAAGGCAAGAAAAAACAGCTCTCCTATGTGCAATTGTCGGTGGTCAGTCTTTGACTATTTTGTTTATGAATCAAAGCCGAAAGGTAGTGTGTGATTCACAAGTCATGGTTTGGGGGTGGGTTTTTCGGAGCCCAACTATTGACTTGGGGTCCAATACGGTACCCATACCATTGCTAGCTAGCAGTACATACTAGTAATTGTAAGATTCAATGAATCTTTACTCCCCTTGGGACTTCATGATATGTACAAGTAAAAGGCCAATACAACTACAAATTTGACCATTTCGCAAAATTTAACTTTTACAATTATGAAAAAATTAAGGATAGATCCTTCTATATATTTGTGTAAGAGTTTGAGAATATTAAAAATTTACTTACTAGTTAATGTTCTTAAAATTTCAAATCTTGGAAGGATAATGACAAAATTTAATATAAATGGTCAAAACTAACTTTATAACCTCTCTCTCTCTCTCTCTCTCTCTCTCTCACACACCACCTCAATGATATCTACCACTACCTAAATTGCATTCGTTTGCTTTTGTTATTTATATTCAAAATTGTTGTTGTCACCTCTGATCTCTCAGTCTTCTCTATTATTTGACGTTGTATGTGTTTTATTCACTCGAAACAATCATTATTATTACCGATCTGTCAAGCACCAGTGTTATCTCTCTATTTGATGCATCTCACTAGTTCAAATCTAGAATTTGCTCACTGTACGGGAAAGGGATTCACCTTCTCGTATAATCCTGTTGATCAAGTCTGCGTTCCTCAATACGTCGTCGTTCCACCACCTGAAAACACAAATTTGAACTGGCCGGCGGGTGTGTGCCGGAAAACCCCTCCGATGCCTAAGTCAGTAAGCAAGACAAGTAGGCAAAAGCTCAATGTAGTCAGGGAGCAAAAATTGCATTACCTCTTCATAGGTGATATTGGTGAGCTTATATAGGTTTCGAGTGGCACAATCCTAGTAGGACTCTAACTTCTCCATGCAAAGAGTCCTCCTAGGACTCTTATTTCTCCATGCGTAGAGTCCTTCTAGGAATCATACTCCTCCTGGAAGATAATGCTTATCTTCAACACCCCCCTCACTGCACAAGCCAAGTGAGATGGCTTCATTATGGCCGAACTCCATTACGACCGAAGTAACCCATAGTCCGGATTTCGCTTTTACTTCTCTTACCTCGGTTTCTCATGCACAACCGAGCCAACCATAAGAGAGTTCAACCGGACTAGGGTGCAACCCAACCGGCCTACCGCGTCCGAACCGGAGTCAATCCAAGACCGGTCAGTTCTCCGAAATGTCCTTTGACCGACCTAGATTCGCTGACCGGTCTATTTTGATAACAGCCGTAACCGAACTACGGACGCCCGTTTGGCAACCGAACTATCCGCACTACTCCACTTCGGCCGGTGTATTTACCATCTGCCGTTCTTAGACCTAGATCGGCCCAACACCTAGCTCGGCCCAATTCATGAATATAAATTACCCTCTCAATTGCCCCTTAATTCCATCCGCAAAGCGTGATAGGGATTACTTGTTTATCAACCGATCTAGAGTTCTTAATCTCTCCAGCCGAGCTAACCATCCACTAGCCTCTCCAGCCGAGCTAGAAACCCCCAAGCCTTTCCAGCCGAGCTGAGCCCTTCTACCTTTCCCAACCGAGCTAAGTCCGTACCGAGCTATACATGTCCGGCTCAAACGTCTTTTCAAATGTAGAAACTGAACCGATTACCCTTCCTTGACACGTGGCAAGCCCCCATTGGTTGTTTACAGCTGTTGCGCCGTCCTCGTGTTTCACAAAATTTGAACAGTTCCCTCCATTTTTCATTCCTTACACCAAAAGAACCCTTCACTTTTGCCTTACACTACTGTTCAACTTCTCTCTCCTTGTTCTTCCATTCTGAGCTGGGAGTTGCTGTGCATCCTTACTGCCTTCGTATCAATCCTTCAATCCTCCTCTTCTTCCTCTTGGTAAGTACATGAATCCCACTGTGTTTCTGTTTTTGCTTTCATTTCAATCCATAGCTTTCTATCTTGTGTATTTGCAAAGCATGTTTCCACTTTGTAGTTTCTGAAAATACTCCGCACAAGAACACTATGAACATGACGAAACATTACGTAGAACACCTTTTTGATCTTGGCACATGACTCAACCGAACTAGGATAGTGTTTGTGCTATAGGTGGATCTTATCCGTATACAACCGAACTGGAACTTGTGCAAATCATAGTAACTCCAGTAGATCAACTGATTCTCTCTAGCCGAAATAAGAACCCACCGAACTAGAAACTGCAGATGCTGTCCAGGAGAACTAGAACCGAACTAGTACTTGTAAATAACATTGTAGTTTTAATAAGCACATGATTAACCTTAGCCGAAATCAAAACTAACTTGAGATAAGCATCTCGGCCCCAGACCGAGCTAGGCCCCTGACCGAGCTAAGCCCTGGGGCTAAGCCATCCTTTTGAGTTTCTAAACCGAACTCAGAAAGATGCCCCTTGAGGCCTAACCGTGGTAAGAACGACCATAAGTGAAACCGAGATAACCACAAACTTTTTCGAACCGAGATAACGAGAACCTTTCACGAGCCGATGTAGACAGCTTAGCACCACGCAGAACCGAAGTAAAACCAACCTTTTCCTGCTTTATTTTTGTAGCACGGTCTTTGATCTGTGCTTGACACTTGCTTTTTCAACTTTGCAGACTTAGGCTGTCCAGGCACTCCCTCTGTGCGTCCAACCGGACTACTGAGCACGCTCCTCCAACCGAGATAAATTATATTTTAACTTATAAAATAAATGGGGAAGTACAGACACTTGGTAGAAACCCCAGGCGGCCTAGCCGATTTCCGAGAACAATACAACATTCCAGCCGATGTAAATTTAAAACTAGCCAAAAAAGGAGTCGACCCATGGGATGAAGAAGGCTTTGTCCCATTCACCCTCCAATCCATAGTAGAAACCGGACTCAGATTCCCTGTCCAGCCACTAATTTGTGAATTCCTTAGACAAACCAGACTCTGCCCCACTCAGCTATCCACCAATACGTACCGTATAATAATGGGCATAGCCGCCCTGAACCACAAAACCGGTCTAAACCTGGGTTTGGCCGAAATACTACATCAATACTCCATAGGCTCCAAAAATCAAGGCTGGTGCTACTATTTGAGAGTGCGCCGAGGTAGAGAAAAGATAATAAAGCACACACCGGACAAAGATGTCAATGATGATGATTTCTTCTGGGTTTCTGGGAACTTCGAGGACTTCCAAGCCCGAATCCCAGGCCGAAGAATAAACTGGAAGAAAGGAGAGCCCGGTATAAGTACTTCGGTTTCCATTTTGTCTTTCCCATGAATTTTATTAACATAGCAAGCCGGACTAACACTTGTCTTCTTTTGCTTTGCAGATAAAGCTCATCTCATCTCCAACTACAACTACCCCAACCTCGCCGTACTCCGTGCCGCACTCCGGGTGAAAGAAAGGAGTTGGGAAAAGCTTCTTGAATTCGAGCCGACCTACAGATACTCCGGTCGTCGAAAAGCAAAAGTCACAGATTTTCTCCTCGAGGACCCTCCAGCACCGGACCCAAACTTGCCCGAAGTCGTCCTTGTGCGATTAACTCCTGAACAAGAGATGGCGAAGAAAAACAGAATGAGGGCCATGCTCACCGAAACAAACCCAGCCGAGGTACCACAGACCGGCCATTCAACCGAGGCCGTAGTGGCTCTTCCATCCCAACAGCCTTCTGCTTCGCGCCGAAACAAGCGTGCCCGGACTGAACAAACCGGGCCACGACTTGTCGACGAAGAGGAGAACGTCCTGCCACCAAACCCACCAGCAGTTATTCAACCGGACCCCCAGCCGGAATCATCGAACCGATCTGAAAATCCCCAGTGGGCTCCCCCCCTAGTCTTCAACAACCGGGCTATCGACGAGGGTGACTCCGTTGTCTCAGATAAGGATCACCTTCTGGCCTTCAACCTGGCCAGATGTGTGTGCCTTCCAAAAGACATGGAGCACCATTCCAAGAAGCTCAATACCGAGATAAAGTCACTCCGGTCTGCTTCCAAGTCAATGATCGTGGTAAGTAACACTGGCCTTTCTGTCTCTAAAATTTGACTAACTTCCACTTCGGTCAATAACTAAAAAATCTACCATACTTTGTGCAGGCTCTTCAAAAAACCACGCTTGCACACCGGCAGGTGATGGAGCTTCGCAAGACCGCGAGGCAGGCCATGAAGGACGCCGTGGCCAAAGCTACCGAACTAAGGCAGGCCCAGAACAAGGCGGCCGAACTGGAGGCCGAGGTATCACGTCTCACCGGACTGGTTACCTCGGCTGAAAGTGATAAACAAAAGGCCGTGACCGAGGTAAAAGATTACTACCTGAGGGAGATGTCCCAGATGCAGACCAAACAAGACGCCGAGATAGCCCAACTGAACGCCGAAGTAAAGAAGGCCAGAAAGGAAGGATTCAAGAAGGCTGAAACTGCATATGGCCTTCAATGTGGCGCTGCAAAAGACCTATTCTTCAAGTGCGGTTGGCGAAGTGCGGTGGAGAAGCTCGGTTGCACTCCTGACACCGACGCTTACAACGCTCCACCGTACTTTATTCCGGCCTCACTTAAGCAATATGCGGACGATCTTCAAAAGGCATTCCTTGAAGCGTCTGATGACGAAGAAGACGATGAAGATGATGACGACGATGAAGATGATGAGGAGGAGCCATCTCTGACTCCGGTTGTCACCGATCAACAAAACAATCAAGCAGCTCGGTTGGAGCCAACCGTGGATTTAACCAACGAGATACCAGCTAACTCTTCCCCGCCAGCGGATACCACGGTTCAAACCGGGCTCCCTCCTCAAACCGATCTCCAGGCGGCTGCTGAAGCGGAGTTCGATGCCGAACTAGATGCACTCCTAGGATGACTTGTATTTTTTGCTTCTTTTTTCTTTCTTGTATTTCGGTTTTGGGTGTCTGTAACCGGGCTACGGCCCCTCGTTTGTACTTCCTTTCGATTTGAATGAAAAAATCTTTCGACTTGCATTCCGGTTCTGAACTTGAATAACTTGTATTGCGGTTATGAACTTGCTTGGTTGCCTATGTGACAAATTTGAATCTGCTAAATTACAACTGTGATCTCGGTTAGCTATATAACTCACTAGCCAACCACTCTTCAGCCGATATAACTTACTTCGGCTGGAGAGTACAAAGAGTTGGTTTAATCCAGCCAACCACTCTTCAGCCGATATATCTGATTTCGGCTAAAGAGTACAAAGAGTTGGTTTAATCCAGCCAACCACTCTTCAGCCGATATAATATTACTTCGGCTGAAGAGTACAAAGAGTTGGTTTAATCCAGCCAACCACTCTTCAGCCGATATAACTTACTTCGGCTGAAAGAGTACAAAGAGTTGGTTTAATCCAGCCAACCACTCTTCAGCCATACACTTACTTAGGCTGAGGAGTACAGAGTGTTGGTTTAATCCAGCCAACTACTCGTTTAGCCATTCCCATACTTTGGCTCAGTGTTAATTTAGTCATTCCCATACTTTGGCTAAGTGTTGGTTTAATCCAGCCAACCACTCTTCAGCCGATATAATATTACTTCGGCTGAAGAGTACAAAGAGTTGGTTTAATCCAGCCAACCACTCTTCAGCCGATATAACTTACTTCGGCTGAAAGAGTACAAAGAGTTGGTTTAATCCAGCCAACCACTCTTCAGCCATACACTTACTTAGGCTGAGGAGTACAGAGTGTTGGTTTAATCCAGCCAACTACTCGTTTAGCCATTCCCATACTTTGGCTCAGTGTTAATTTAGCCATTCCCATACTTTGGCTAAGTGTTGGTTTAATCCAGCCAACCACTCTTCAGCCGATATAATATTACTTCGGCTGAAGAGTACAAAGAGTTGGTTTAATCCAGCCAACCACTCTTCAGCCGATATAACTTACTTCGGCTGAAAGAGTACAAAGAGTTGGTTTAATCCAGCCAACCACTCTTCAGCCATACACTTACTTAGGCTGAGGAGTACAGAGTGTTGGTTTAATCCGGCCAACTACTCGTTTAGCCATTCCCATACTTTGGCTCAGTGTTAATTTAGCCATTCCCATACTTTGGCTAAGTGTTGGTTTAATCCAGCCAACCTCTAAGTTGGTTTTTCCGGCCAACTTAGAATAAAATGCTTGGTTATTCCGACCAAACGTCCTGCAGTCTGGATCCTTATCCTGGACCTAGGAAAGGTTGATAGTTGGGTATTCCGGCCAACTATGTTTACAATGCTACTACCTTACTAAGGCTACTTTCTATGGAAAACAAATATACTGAAAAGAATCGACTTGTTTTATTGAGAAAGTAGAAAAATTACACATACTCAAAAAAGAAAAAAGCTAAAAGTAAAATATCTTGAGATTGGCAGTGTTCCATGGCCTAGGAATTGCTTTGCCGTCCTCATCTTCCAAGTGGTATGCCCCTTTGCCTGCTAATCCGACCACTTTGTAAGGACCTTCCCAATTGGGCCCTAACTTGCCATCTCCTGGGACCAGTGTGTTTCCCATCACTTTGCGAAGTACCCAATCGCCAATCTTGAACTGCCTTGGATGTACTGTTTTGTTGTATTTTCTGGACAACTCTTGCTGATAGGAGGCGATGTGCACTAGCGCCTTTTCTCTTCTTTCTTCCGCCAAGTCAAGTTCCAATGCTATTGCTTCGCCATTTAGTTCTGGATCAAAGTTTTCACTCCGAATTGTGGGGAGGCCGACTTCTAAGGGGATGACTGCTTCCATGCCATATGCTAAGGAGAATGGTGTTTCCCCTGTTGACCGCCGCGGTGTGGTGCGATAAGCCCATAAGACATGAGGGAGTTCTTCCGCCCACTTGCCTTTGGCTTTCTCCAACCTTTTCTTCAATCCGTCCAAGACAACTTTATTTGATGCCTCTGCCTGACCATTTGCTTGGGGATATGCCGGTGTGGAGTTGTAAAACTCTATCTTGTATTCTTCGCAAAAGCCTCTGAAAATTCTGCCATCAAACTGAGTGCCGTTGTCTGAAATCAGTGCTTTTGGTATGCCGAAGCGAGTAATAATGTTCTGCCAGACAAACTTCTTCACATCTTTTTCCTTGATTGACGCCAAAGCTTCTGCTTCTACCCACTTTGTGAAGTAGTCTGTTGCCGCAAGAAAGAACTTCCTGTTGCCTGGTGCTGTTGGGAGCGGTCCCACTATGTCCAAGCCCCACATTGCGAAAGGCCATGGGCTAGTGAGAGGTAGGAGTTCTCTTGCAGGTTGGTGTATCTGATGCGCAAACTTCTGACACTTTTCACATTTCTTGACATACTTCTCCGAATCCGCTTGCATGTAGGGCCACCAATATCCTTGTGAAATAGCTCGGTATGCCAATGACCTTCCTCCTTGATGGCTGCCACAAACCCCTTCGTGTATCTCAAACAGGAATGCTTCTACCTTGCTGGGGGTGGACACACTTTAAGTAAGGTCCTGAAAACGACTTTTTGTATAATGCTAAGGATGGAGAGGAGCCAAAATCGTTGCGACTTGGCTCTTATTCTGTTTGCTTCTTTCTTATTTTCTGGAAGAGTGCCGTCTTTCAGGAACAGTATGATGGGGTCCATCCAAGAAGGACCTAACTCCGCACAACATACCTCTTCAGCTTCTGGGTCTTCAATACTTGGTCTGGGCAGATAGTCAATCAATAGTGGATGGGGGATGGAGGTATCTGCCATTGAGGCGAAGCCTGCTAGTTCGTCTGCTCTGCTATTCTCCTCCCTGCCAATTTGCTATTCTGACGACTTCAAACTTCTTGATCTCTGTCCTGACTAAGTCTTGGTACTTAGCCATTCTTTCATCCTTTGCTTCATAATCGCCCGAAATTTGATTCACTACCAATTGTGAGTCGCTGTAGACCATTAGTTCGGTGGCCTTCATGTATGCTGCTGATTTGAGCCCTGCAAGGAGCGCCTCGTACTCCGCTTCATTGTTCGATGCTGGGAAGCCAAGGTTGATTGCCTGCTCCACTACTAGGCCGTCTGGAGAGATGAGGACTATGCCAAGTCCTGCTCCATGTCGATTGGATGCCCCATCCACAAAGAGTTTCCACATCTCCCCAACGAACAACTTCCAACAGGTGGAGGGATCGGACGATGCCTTGGGGTCTTCCAGATTGCTAATGTCTTCTTCAGAGTCCATAGTTGCAGTTTGCCCCTTGTCTTCCGATGGGCCCAAGTCATTAGTCGCCAATGAATCTTGACTTGGTGTAGTAAGGTTGGATTCCTCCTCGCCTTTTTTACTCTGGTCTGCCTTGGGCGCTGACTGAGTAGCCTGTACTAGGGGTTGCGCTATTCCGGCGTCAATCTCCATCCCTAGTTTGGTTGTGTCAGTCAGGTCGATTGGGCAGACTTGGTGGCTTCCAGGAGTGAATTCTGCGACGAAGTCTGCCAAAGATTGGGCCTTTACCGCGGTTCTGGGTTGGAACTTTACATCATATTGTCCCAACTCTACTGCCCACTTCAAAACTCGTCCAGAAAAGTTGGCCCTCTCAAACAGAGCTTTCAATGGAAAAGCTGTGAGGACGACAATGGTATGGGCGTGGAAGTAGTGCGCCAATTTCCTGGATGCCATCATTAATGCCAGTGCTAGCTTCTCTAGAGGCAAGTACCTTGTTTCCGCTCCCAGCAATGTCTTGCTGACATAGAAGATGGGTAGGTGTTGGATTCCTTCTGCTCGAACTAACACTGCACTTACTGCGTGCTGAGAAACTGCCAAGTAGAGGAAGAGTTCTTCTCCAGGTTTGGGGGTGACAAGTAATGGTGGAGAAGACATGTATTCCTTCAGACTCGCCAGGGCTTGGTCGCATTCTTCGTCCCACTCAAACTTAGCTTTTAATGACTGAAAGAATGGACGCAATCTGTCTGAAGACCGGCTGATGAATCGGTTAAGTGCTGCTGCCATGCCAGTAAGGTGCTGCACTTCTTTTACTGAGTTAGGTCTCTCTAACTCCTGAATTGCTTTGATTTGAGAAGGGTCAGCTTCTATACCTCGGTTGGTCACCAAGAAGCCTAAGAATTTACCTGATCCTACTCCGAAAGCACACTTCGACGCGTTGAGGCGTAACTTATGCTTTTTCAGGATCTCAAACATTTCACTTAGGTCCTTGAGATGGTCACTCTCACTCTTGCTCTTGACCACCATATCATCGATGTAAGCCTCCATTATTTTGCCTAACAATGGCTCAAACATCTTGGTGACCATTCGCTGGAATGTCGCCCCTGCGTTCTTCAGGCCAAAGGGCATGACCTTATAACAGTATAGTCCTCTTGGAGTGGTGAAGGACGTGACCTCCTGGTCTGGTTCATGCATTGCGATCTGGTGATAGCCTCTATATGCGTCAAGGAAGCTAAGCCTGTTGTGACCTGCTGTTAGGTCCACCAGTTGGTCGATCCTTGGTAGGGGGAAGCTATCTTTGGGACATGCTCTGTTGACAGTTTTGTAATCGACGCAAACGCGCCACTTGCCATTTTTCTTTGGCACCACCACCGTGTTGGAGATCCACCTGGGGTAGTGCACCTCTCTGATTGCCCCTGCTTCTAACAAGTTTCCCACTTCTTCTGCCACTATCTCGGCGTGGTGGAGCGCCGATCTGCGGGTGCGCTGAATGACTGGCCTGGCAGATGGGTGGACGTTGAGTTGGTGGCAGATGAAGTTGGGATCAATGCCTGGCATGTCGTATGGAGTCCAGGCAAACACTTCGATGTTAGAGGTCAAAAACTCCAAGACCTCTAGCCTCTCAGTGCTAGACAACGACGAGCCAAGCAAGAAGAACTTATCCGGGTTCTTCTCGTCTATTCTGACCTCCACCAAGTCCTCCACTGCCTTCTGACTAGCCGCTTTGCCAACATCTGCGAATAGTTCATTACTCTCTGGTTCTTCAACCGAATGAACATATCCTTTGGCAGCGCGGCTCCCATTCGTTGCAACGAAGCACTGCTTGGACATAATCTGGTCCCCATAAACCTCCTCTATCACTCCGGTGTCGTTGGGGAACCTCATCACTTGGTGGTAGGAGGATGCTACCGAGCGCATGGCGTGCAGCCACGTTCTGCCCAAGATGATGTTGTAGGTGGATGGAACCTTTAACACCCAGAACTCCACTTGCTTTGTCACACTCCCTGCTCTGACTGGAAGGATGATTTTGCCGACTGGCCACTCCGGCATAGAATTGAATCCAATCAAAGGGGACACGGCTGGGGCTAAGTCCTTGTCCTGCAGCTTGAGTTGCTTGAAAGTTTCATAGTACATGATTTCACACGAACTACCTTGGTCAATCAGAATCCGCTTGACGTCAAAATCCTTGACTCGGAGAGTGACGACCAAGGCATCATTGTGTGGGCTATATATTCTGTCCAAGTCTTTATCTGAAAAGGACATGACATTTGTGGCTTCTGTCCTCCCCTTTTTGACGACTGGTTGGGCACTTAGCACTTCTCTCAAGTGCTCTGCTTTTTTGATTGAACCTCTGAGCTCGCATACACGCTCTGGTTCAAAGACTCCATGGATTACGTTGATGGTGCCTTGCGGTGGGGCGTCGTTCGGCATTCCATTAGGGAGGTTGTGGTCCTGTGGGGCTGGCTGCGCCCCTCCTTCTATGTATTTATCCAGGTGGCCCGCCGCCACCAACTCCTCCAGATGCTGCCTCAATGGCATACAGTTCTCAGTTCGGTGCCCCTTTTCCTTGTGGTAGGTGCATCTGGATCTGTCATCGTAGTCCTTCTGGGCCTCGCCAATCTTGGCTGGCCACTTGATGAAAGGCTCGTCTCGAATCTCACTAAGTATACGGTAGATTGGTTTTTTGAACACTGTGGTAATGGCGGTGCGGACTCTCAACCACCTCTTGTCCTGGTCTTCGTCATTATCTCGTCTGCCCCGTCCGTTTTTGTTTCGGCGATCTACCGTATTGACCTTTGCCGAGGTCTTCTTCTCTGGTGTTATGGTCGCGCCAGTCTTTGCTTTGGCGCGAGCGCCATCCTCTTCCACCCTGATGTGCTGATGCACTCTCTCCATCAGGGCCTCCATGGTAAGAGGTGGCGTCATAGTGATAGAGTCCCTCAGTCTATTCCCGACTGGAAGGCCTCTCTTGTACTGCGCGATGGCCAGGTTGGTTGGGCAATCCCCAATCTGGTTGAAGGTCTCCCAATATCGGCTGTTGTAGGACCTTAATGTCTCCTTCTCACCCATGTCGATGGAGAGTAGCTGGTCGATCTCCACCGGAGTCTTAGTGTTTGTTCTGAATCTTGTGACAAATGCTTCTGCCAATTGCGCCCAGGAGGCTATGCTGCCCTCTGGGAGTTTCTCAAACCAAGTCAAGCCTAGGTCACCAAGGCTTGAGGGGAACAAGATGCACATTAAGGCCTCGTTCCGCCGGTATACAGCCATAACCTGGCGGAAGTGGCTTAAGTGCAAGTAGGGGTCCGTCTTCCCCTCGTATGTGGTGAACTTCGGCTGTAGAAAGCCTGACGGTAAAGGCGCGTTCTCAATTGCTGGGACAAACGGTGAGGTCTGCAGCCTTGCCAATACTTTGTCCGTTGGTTCGTAGGCCGGGCGCGGTTGTGGCATTCCAACCTCGACGCTTCCATGCGTCCGAGGAGCCAACCGCTGTAAGGCCGAAACTCTATGTGGATCACGCGCCTTGGCCTCCTCCCTGCGTCGTGCCTTTTCTTCTAGCACGGTTCGTAGGTCGGATAACCTGGGTAACTCCGTTTGCCTGGACCTTGTTTGGTGTGTATGCGAAGGCCAGTATGTGCTTCCTTCCGTGTAAGACCTTTCAGATCTCGCCCTCTCAGACCTGGAGTGACGAGTTCTGGAAGATCTTGATTGCGTATCGCCTGTCCTGAGGCTTCTCTCTTCTGCCTGGGAGGGTGTTGAATTCCTACTACGACCTTCTGAGTGGCGAGGGGGCGTCTTGTTCGTGCGCCCCTCTCCTGTCGCCACTTCTTTTCCTTTCACCCGGCGTTTGAGAGCTTCCATGTCTGCTGCCATCCGCCGTATCAACTCGTCTTGTGCTTTGACGCGATCCTCCAAAGCTTGAGGATCAACCCTGCGCCTTTGTCTTCCTGGGCTTTGCGAACGAGAGGGATGAGGGCTGCTATTCCTCTTTCGTCCCCTTGCATCCCTTCTGGAATTTTGCCTTTGTGGTTCCAGGTTCGCCATGGGAGGGACCAAAGGTAGGCCTTCTCGCCTTGCACCTCCGTCTGGAGTTTGTCCGTCAATGGCGGACTGAGGCAGTTCTTCATTGTTGGCCATTTGAATTTTAAGAGAAAAACACTTGATCAAGAGGTTGTTCTTGTCTGTTCTTCCCACAGACGGCGCCAATTGTACGGGAAAGGGATTCACCTTCTCGTATAATCCTGTTGATCAAGTCTGCGTTCCTCAATACGTCGTCGTTCCACCACCTGAAAACAAAAATTTGAACTGGCCGGCGGGTGTGTGCCGGAAAACCCCTCCGATGCCTAAGTCAGTAAGCAAGACAAGTAGGCAAAAGCTCAATGTAGTCAGGGAGCAAAAATTGCATTACCTCTTCATAGGTGATATTGGTGAGCTTATATAGGTTTCGAGTGGCACAATCCTAGTAGGACTCTAACTTCTCCATGCAAAGAGTCCTCCTAGGACTCTTATTTCTCCATGCGTAGAGTCCTTCTAGGAATCATACTCCTCCTGGAAGATAATGCTTATCTTCAACACCCCCCTCACTGCACAAGCCAAGTGAGATGGCTTCATTATGGCCGAACTCCATTACGACCGAAGTAACCCATAGTCCGGATTTCGCTTTTACTTCTCTTACCTCGGTTTCTCATGCACAACCGAGCCAACCATAAGAGAGTTCAACCGGACTAGGGTGCAACCCAACCGGCCTACCGCGTCCGAACCGGAGTCAATCCAAGACCGGTCAGTTCTCCGAAATGTCCTTTGACCGACCTAGATTCGCTGACCGGTCTATTTTGATAACAGCCGTAACCGAACTACGGACGCCCGTTTGGCAACCGAACTATCCGCACTACTCCACTTCGGCCGGTGTATTTACCATCTGCCGTTCTTAGACCTAGATCGGCCCAACACCTAGCTCGGCCCAATTCATGAATATAAATTACCCTCTCACTCACTTTTAATGAAATTTCTCATTCTCATTCTTTGTTTTATTTTATTTATCTATTTGTTGATTTATATATAATTAGTTGACAGAAATTGATTGTTGTTATTTGCTTTGTATATTTTTCCTCAATCTAGTCTCTTTTTGCTGTTTGTTGTACTCAATGAAATTTCTTTGAGTAAAATTAATGAAATTGCCATAATTAGTGAGATTTTACTGACTTCAACCAAAAATCAATGAAATTTTTCTGCTAAAGTCTTGTAAAATTTCATAGATATTGGAGAGTAAAATTTCACTATGTTTTATTTTAAAACCAAAAAAAAAATAAAATAAAATTTGTCATTTTAAAGTCTCCAATTTTAATTTATTAGTCCTAAATTTGAAATTAGAAACCTAATTTTTTTTTTTTTAATTGGTTCTTAAATTTACAATTTTTAGTGCAAAAATTTATGATTTCCTTCAATAACACTTTACTATGATGCAATAACAAATACAGTAAATTGTGAACACAATTGTGAGGGCATTTTAGTCCAAAATTGCTCCCATGTTTTGTTGGAGGACCTAGACTTTATACTGTAAAATTGTTTGTCCTTGAGTTAACATAAAATGTTATCCAATGAGTTGAATAAAAAAAACCCTACAATTATTTGAGAAAGCTAAATTATTATTTTTATTTTTAATGACTCCAAGAGGTCTTCCTATATCCTAACCAAATTAGAATTCCCCTAAGCTGCAATAGGCAGCAGCCCAAATGCAATGGAATAGTAGAAAATGAGCATTTAACATCTTAATGCCATGAACATCGATATTTTGTGTTCAATTCTAACTCATGTTTATTAGTTTAATAGATGAAAAATGTTTAGTAACTCGAATTTGTATGACCTAAATAGTTCGAATGTATCAAAACGACGTCGTTTTACACCCAAAACGACGTCGTTTTAAGACATTCGAGCCATTTAAATTATGAAAATTCGAATTACTAAGCATTGTTATTAACAGATACTTATAATTTACAAGTACATATATCCAGAATTTAGTTCACAAAGAGTTGAGTCCAACTGCCTAGCCTAGGAGAGATTCATTGTCATAAAAAAAAAAAATAATAATAATAATAATAATAATTATTGCATAAAAGTCCAGATAGAGAGAGGGCAGAACCTCTCTTTAGGTGATTCCGACGAAGCTCCGGTGACTTTCCGACAATCCTTTTTCTACTTCTAAATGTTGATATACATTCTTAGAGTATAGTTTTACAATTTTAGAGTGTAGATTTGGACTTTTAATGTTTGAAATAGGAGTTTAAAAAGTTTTCTCCTCCAATTTCGACATAGATTTTTGATTTTTTGATACCTACAATGGTTCCTTCCTCTCTAAACCCTTCTCCATACCATTGTGAGAGTTCTTTTTTCTCCGATGACACTGGCAGCGGCAACGGAGACGTTGTCGACAGGAACGGCAGGCTTTTAAGCAGATCTTGCTTTCCAGACCACATCTTTGAACATATCAATAGTTTATCCTAGATCGTTGCTGTTTTTTTGGTGGATTTGTTTTTTGTTTTTTGTTTTTTTTCTTTTGTTGTTTGGTTGAATGACCCTTTGGGGTCTTATTTATATATTCTTGTTGTTTTATTAATATATTATTTCCCATGTCCTCAAAAAAAGAACAAAAACAAAAACAAAAACAACATCAAATATTACATAGAATATGAAAAGTAAAAATTATAACTCTTTAATGTAGCTCTCATAGTTTTCAATAACCCTATCTCAATGATCTTTACCACCACCTTGTGATCTTGATCTCCAGTACCAGATATTTGCATAATTTGTTCGGTAGATGCATACTTAGCGGTTCAAATGACCCTCATGAAACATTGACACAGCTAAAATGAATTCCTACAAAACCATTAGTCTGGTCTCTCTATCTATCATCTTCCTAAAAAATACACCACGATCCTCAAACAAAACTGTCGATGTGCCTAACACACATCTCATACCGATACTCATGTCATGTTCTCACTGCAACCAATAATTGACATCACACCATATGATTCAACTAAACAACACTGTCAAATCGTCGGTACCCTTTTGATCATTCAAGTAGATTAAGGTTTCATTTACAACTTATTATCTTAGCCACAAAATGACCTGTGGTGCTAAGTTCATTTCATGAGAATTGATTAACACACCACAAAAATTGTCCATACCTTTTGTATAGTTTTGAAGTTAAAGATATCAGAGACATCAGAATCTTAGTTAGCATCGCTGCCCCCAAGCATCGTCCCTCATACTTTGTCTAGAAACTATACGGTTCCTTCGGGCTTCTTCCTGTTTCTTCAGTTCTCTAGACCCAAATTTTGTGGACGGCAACTTTATTCCCATCCCTGAGCAATCAGCCTTCTAGCAGTTCTTGTTGATGTCGCAGGCCTTTGACGAGGCGGCTCGAGATCTGAAAGTGAATATTGCGATTATTGTCGTGTTCCATCAAATAGCAATGAGAAAGCTTTTTTTTGGAGAAAAAAATAGTGATGATATAACAAATGGAGACAATTAGCAATCTCCATTGTTGTTAACTACAAATCAGTAACCATGTAAGAATATCACCCATTAGAAAAGTGGTCCCAAACCTCTATTGCATATTTAGTCTACCAAACCAAGTACCTAGTTGTTCAAGCTTCACTAAGCTTGAAACTACACCTTGGGCTTTAGGTATTTATGCATATTTAGTTGTTCAGTGAGCTTGAGAAATCCTACGTGAGCCAATTATAAGCAGTTATTGAACAACTCAATTCATCTGCAACCCAACAGGAGGGCTCCAAAGGCAATGGTTACAAACAATGTCCCCAAAGCATCATGATGATGTTAATAAAGACCAAAGTAATGAGAAAAATGTGAGGAATGGTCCCCTAAGAGTTATTTAAATGGTTTCAGTATATTCCAGTGAAACCAGTTGGACCGAAGTTGCTATAGTGATATTTTGCTCCATACCCTGAATAATTTCAATTAATTCATCATACAAATAACTTTCAAAAAACTCCTTGGGATAATATAGTTGAAACCTATGGGATTCACAGGTCATCACATTTTATCTAATTTGATAAACATGCTCCTCTAGAATCCAGAAGAAATAGAAGAGGGATTATCACATGTTACCTTTTGGAGGGATTGAACTCAAGAGCATATCATCCTCGTCAAGTATGCGCACTGTGAATGGACATTGAATATGGTTACATGCCTCAAGTGCTGCATTATCATAAGACTGTTATTGTAAATTTACCTGAAATCCAGGCTTAAAATGCACTTCAAACCTTACAATTAATAACCATAATGACAATACAAACAATAACAGAATACGAGAGAGGAATGAATGGGATATATTTAATCAACAGAAGTTGTAATAGTAATAAGAAAAGGAAGCACAATGCATAACCAGTGGAACCCAGGGAGATGGATAGGTAGATGGAACAAGGTAAAATGCATGAATCTTTTAAAATTCTCTCTCTCTCTCTCACTCACTCATACACACACACCGCAATTGCAACAAATTGCATGCTTCAACAACTACACACCCAAAACTTGAGATGAGAGAGCAAGATCGCCACACCTTTTTTATAATGAAAATAAGCCTCGCAGATGTTTAAAATAGTCTCTACCATGCAACTGGTAATTGACACAAGGAACTGCTGGCAGGGTAAAAACAAAGCTTTAAGCGCAATGGCTTGAAAAATATTTTCATTTGCATTTTGAAATGGCCGGAGTCACTACTGTACTTTTTGTTTAGGGTATAACCAAGAACTCAAAAAAATTTGACTCCAACAAGGCTGGTCTAAGTTCACCAAAGACTAAGCTCATCTGATAGAAACTTATTTACTA
This sequence comes from Camellia granthamiana, assembly GCA_036172215.1. NCBI lineage: Eukaryota > Viridiplantae > Streptophyta > Magnoliopsida > Ericales > Theaceae > Camellia > Camellia granthamiana. Next base: position 101,512,187 of record CM069915.1, read on the forward strand.
ATTAGTCAAAAATACAATTAAAAGTCATTATTACCCATCCATATCCTTCCCCCAGCTGCCTTCCATCACCCTTCCATTCCTGCTGCAATTCCTCCCTCATAGCATCAAAAGTGGGAAGAAATTAATGAACACATTTTGCAAACTATGACTGATCCAACCCACTGTACTTCTATCAATAACACTATGAGCCCCTAATTTATCCCAATCTCTACATTGGGAGGCTCCTTACTTCAGTTAAGATATTGAATGTGTGTATATATATAAGTACGTTGGGAAGAGGTGAACTAGGGTAAAAGGAAAAAGATCGGGACCCCTAAAAAAGCCTCCCCTATCACTACAACATTTTTATACTTTGGCGACCAAAAGGAATTTAGTCACCAAAAGTGGTAGAATAGGTGACTAAATCTTATATTGTTCAGCGTTATATCAGGGTTTGGTTACTAAATTTTTTTAGTCAAGGTACATTATTTATTGGCGACAAAAAAAATTTAGTCACTAAACATGCTACAATAGGCGGCTAAAATAATATTGGTCAGCGTTAGTTTAGGTTTTTAGGCTACTAAAGTTTCTTTTAGTCATGGTATACCAATTTTGGCCTACTAAAATAAATTTAGTCACCAAAAAACTAGCATAATGTTTGCTATTAATCTTTGACGACCAAAAAATTGGTCGGTAAATATTTATTTCCGGTGACCAAAAAACTTTTAGTTGTATTATAAATTATGGTTCTCTAGCATTGCTCAAGCTAAAAATGACATTCTATTGTATTTTTGACTTATCCATAAAAAGTTCATATTCTATTGACTTGAGAAGAAATTTTTATTTAATTTATTTAACTATAATAAACTCACAATTTATTGGTATAGTAATCTCAATTTTAAAAAAAGTATTGTACCCGTATCAAAACGCACTTCCCCAAGTCAAATAGAGTCTCCTAGTTACTATGATTTAGAGTACACCTTAGACCACATGTGCAGTGCACTATGTATTTCTAGTTAAGTGATCATATTCGAGGACATGTAAGGTTTTAAAAAGCGGCCGTAACCGTTACGTAACACCGTTACGTAACGGTTGTGGTGGTTACCGCCACCCGTTACAGCCGCTTTTGCAGTGTGATTGAGATTCACAGGTGTGTCGGCCGTAGTGGCTGCCGTAGCGGTCGTAAAGGTGCTGTAACAGCTGTAACGGCCTATTACGCACCGTTATGTAATGGTTTCGAACTGCTTCTTTCGAAAAAACATGCAAAAAAAAAAAAAAACTGAAAATGAGGGAAGAAGGATAGAGAGAGAAGAGGGAAGATGGAGGAGCAAAAGATAGAGAGAGAAAAGAGGGAAGATAAAGAACATGTTATTGATTTGTTGAAACTGTAAAACTTATACTATTCTATTCAGATGCTATCACTTAGCCATTTTGTTTATGTGTGTCTCTATATATTGTTTGAAAATAATAATAATAATAATAATAATAATAATAATAATAAGTGTGGTCATTATCTATTTGGATTGATTAAAATATATATATATATATATATATTTAGACTCTTATTTATTCTCTTACTTTTGTCATTGTTTATCTTATATATAATAGTTAGTGATTGATTTTTTGTATGATATAAAGTCATTAATTATTAAAATAAAATGTAAAAAACTCAGTTATAGTGATTTAAAAATATGAAATATATTGGATCATACTTAAAAATTTACAAAAATTAATCAATATTTATTTTAAAACTCAATAAATAAGATCATGGAAAAAAAATGTGTATTGGTAAGTTTTTTTCAAATTGTGTAAAAATAAGAAAATTTACAGTTCTAATTACCGCAACCGTTATGTTACGGCCTTTACACCTCGCAACCGCAACCACGCCACCGCCACCGCCACCGCCACCGTTACAGCCACCGCAACCGCTTTTCAGAACCTTGAGGACATGTAATGGCATTGCTATAGAATTCCATGAGGCAACTGATATATTTACAAATAAAGAAATTATAACATGCAATTGCAAATACTCATCCATTGCTATATTATTGCAAAACATGCAAGTGGAAATCTCAACAAGTAGCGCATTACATCTATTATTAAGAAGAGGAAATGCCCCTTTCATAGCACTCTATACAAAAAGTAGTCGATACACATGTAAACCAGCAAACCCTTCAGCCATGTAACAATCCTCATCAGGCAGCCATGGAATTATGTTCCAAACCACAAACATATTTGTTAAAATCAGGATCCTACATGGGAACGGTATGAAGGTCTCATAGATCAGAGATCATAGGAGTTGATCGAGAATCATAAGATTCTACTTTCTATAAATAAATAAAGTAAAAATACCAATAAGGATGATACATATTATAAATAAGGTGAAAAATCACCAGCTCCTACGATCCTACATGTGATCCTACCTGTGATACAATTCTACATGATCCCACATGATCCTACTTGCGATTCTACTATAATACCGATTTTACAAAATTTGAATCGTTTTGACATTTTAGGATCGTATGATCTGGCAGGGTTTGAAGACGGGCTTGGTAGCTAGGAAACTCAAGTTAGGATGGATTTTGATAACCATGCCCACAAAGCTATAAAAGTAGAACTCTATATTCTGATTATTCCTAAAAATCAAAGTTCAACAAGCTACCAATGCTGAACTATCATAACATAACACCACCTTTCTATAAACATAAGTGAACAAAAGAATGACAAATCACACACTGCAAAACATATTTGTGTCAAGGGTCCTAGATATGTAACTGCTCAAGATATCATCTCACCGCATTAAGTGGAAATTGTTACACAACATATAGAGCTAGCTTGATGGAATCAATTGATTTTTGTATTCCATAATGTTAACCATATGATATTTAAATCAGTTTAGCACATAAAACTCAACAAGATCAAAAAAAGAAGAAGAAACGAGAGAGAGAGAGAGAGAGAGAGAGAGAGAGAGAGAGAGAGAGAAGAAAGTATTATTACCAATTGCTGGTGTTCTAAACACTGCAAGTGCAACGGTATCATTGACCCAACGAATCTCAACTCCACGGTCTTTGAAGTTCTCCAACAGCTTCTCTAGGTCAGCTGTTCTAGTACTTGTTGGAAAGTCAGCAAGAACAAGAACATGCCGTGTCCCGTATTTCACTGAAATCGTAGAAATGACATATCATGTCCTGTATGTTATAGATTATAATGAACATACAATTTTGAAATATTTTCAACAGAACATTAACAAACTGATCAGAGAAAGCAGCATTCAGACGCAATGAAGTGCCATAGTCAGTGTAACCTTAATGCTTACTGTTAAGTGTTAGGGGTATTTTGGTCTTTGTGTCTTATTCTTATTAGTATAAATAGTTGTGTTAAGGGGAAAACCCTACGTTTTAAATAATATATACAGCAGCTGGTTCTCTCTCTCTCTCACAGTTCTGCAACTTCTTCTTCTCCTTCTCCTTCTCCTTCTCATCTATCCATTCAACATGGTATCAGAGCAATATCTTCCTCCTTGAAGATTGTTCCTCTCCTTCCCTCGTTCTTGTATATGGTACATTTGAAAAAAAAAAAAAAAAAAAAAAAAATTTGCTATATGCTCGAAAATTGATGGGCATTCATCCTATAATCTCTTTTTGATTTTTTGGTTATTATTGATTGTGTTTTCCAATTTTTTTGATTTTTCGTCAAAAATGGGTGATTTTTTGAAAATCACTGGTTGCACCCTTTTTGCTTGATTTTTTCCCTCTCCCTCACATCCTAGGGAGCCGACTGGGCCTCTAGAGGACTATGTTGTCCTTGTTTTGTTGTATTTTGGCTCTCCCTTGGTTTTTTCTTGAGTTTTGGATGATCTGCTTCAATGTTTGGACTCCTATGTGATTTGGTTATGTTATTCTGAGATTATTTTGCACTATTTCAGCCTTAGAAGGTGCTTTGCTATGCTGGTTAGGTTTTGTCAGGACTTGTTTGATATACTGTTTTTGTTTCTGCCCCATCTTTCTCTTATCTCATGGCTGAACGCGAGGGTCAGTACTCTAAGGGCAAGGAGGACAGTGGACTGAGTCGTGGTATGACTCTGGGTGATAGTCCTTCTCTCTGAATTAGTCCGGTCAAGCTTAATGGCACCAATTACTTGATTTGATCCCGCTTCTGCAGTCTTGCCATTACTGCCTGGCATTTGACTGGCTATATTACTAGTAGTACCAAGCAACATACTGAGGACAGTGCTTTATCTGCTCAATGGATTTTGGAGAATGCTTTAGCAAGAACTTGGCTGATCAATTCTATGGAACCTACCATTAGTAGGATTTTTCTCTTGATGGATACCGCTCACAAGATCTGGCTAGCGACATCTCAGATTTATTCTCAGCAGGGTAATGATGCACAGGCTTATGAATTGCAAAAAAAGATTAGGGGCTTGGATCAGAAGGATCGCTCTCTGGCAGTCTACTATGCTGAGTTGAGTGGTTTATGGCAAGAGCTAGATTATTATCAGAGTTTCCAACCCGTTTGCTCCGCGGATGCCACTATGTTTCAGCAGGCTGTGGAGAAGGAGTGGGTGTATGATTTTCTTGCTAGCTTGAATTTGGAGTATGATCAGATCCGGATTCAGGTGTTGGGTCGCTCTCCGTTCCCCACATTGAGTGAGGCTTATGCACTGGTTCAGCAAGAGGAGAGTCATCGTAGTGCTATAGTGCATGCCCCTGTTCAGGATCGGTCAACGATGGTTATCGGCCCCAAGTCCCGTAATACTCCACCTTGTCTGCCTCAGGGTGGTGGTAAGGGTCCATTGGTTGATCGGGACCAGTTGAAATGTGATTATTGTGAGAAAGATAGACATAATAAAGAACACTGTTGGAAGTTGCATGGTCGACCTTCTCGAGGCCGTGGTCGTGGTGGTAGTGTTCGTCCTCAAGCCCATGTGTCTAAGACTGCTGCTAGTGCCTCGGATGATGCTAGTTCTATTTCCCAAGATGAGCTTCACACTCTCAGACGTTTGATGGCTCGACTTGATTCTTCCTCTACCTTAGCTCCTTCCTCTTTTGCCTCTTCCAACTTTGCCCACACAAGTATTTCTGCTAGTGCACTTAGTGCCTCTTCGTCTTCTTGGATCATTGATTTCGGTGCTACTGATCACATGACGGGTACTTCTAGTTTTCTCCATTCTTATTTACCTAGTTCTGGGCGAGATAAAGTTAGAGTGGCTGATGGTACTTTATCTTCTATCTCCGACAATGGTTCTGTTCATTGCACCTCTTTACTTTGGCTTTCCTTTGTTCTTCATGTTCCTAATTTTTTCACTAACTTACTTTCTGTTAATAGCCTTACTACTGCTCTCAATTGCTCTGTAACCTTTTTTCCGACTCATTGTGTCTTTCAGGAACTGGCTACGGGAAAAATGATTGGCAGTGGTAGCGCACACAGTGGACTGTACTTTCTGGATGTTGCTTCTGCATCAACTTTGTCCTCTCAAGCTCTTCAATGCACTTTTGGCTCCTCCATTCGCCTTCTTCATCAGTGGCATCGCCGTTTGGGGCATCCTTCCTTTAGTATTTTAGAGAAACTTTTTCCTTCTTTAATTCGAGATTGTCCTAGGAATAACTTTGTTTGTGATGCTTGTGAGCTTGCTAAACATAAATGTACTTGTTATCCTTCCATTAATGAAAGAAGTACTTTTCCTTTTATGCTTATTCATACTGATGCGATGGGTCCTTCCCCTATGGTTTCTACCTCTGGTTATGAGTGGTTTGTCACGTTTATTGATTGTCATTCCCGTGTGACTTGGATTTATTTACTTCGCACTAAAAATGAGGTTTTTTCGTGCTTCAAAAATTTTCATAAAATGGTTTCCAATCTCTTCAATGCTACTATCTAAATTCTTAGGAGTGATAATGGGACTGAATATGTTGATGGAGCTTTCAGGGCATATCTCGAGGAGCATGACATTCTTTATCAGACTAGTTGTGTTGGCACTCCTGAACAGAATGGAGTTGCTGAACGCAAGAATGGCCACCTCTTTGGGGTTGCTTGCTCTCTCTTGTTTACCATGAACATTCCTAAGTCTTTTTGGAGGGATGTTGTTCTTACCGCTAATTAACCGTATGCCCTCTAGTGTCCTCCACTTCCAAATTCCTCTTGAGCTCCTTCCTGTCACTTATCCCACTTCTTCCCTTCCGTCTCAGGTTTTTGGTAATGTTTGTTTTGTTCATCTTCAACCTCGTACTCGTGGGAAGCTTGATCATAAGTCTGTCCGGTGTGTCTTTCTTGGTTATTCTGCTACTCAGAAGGGTTACAAATGTTACGACCCTCAGACCCATAAGCTGTATGTTAGTATGGATGTCACTTTCCGTGAATCTGAGTCCTTTTTTCCTTGTCAGCCGCTATCTCCTCAGGGGGAGAGTGGTATAGATGAGATTGCGGGTGGTATAGATGAGATTGCGAATGAAACGGAGACGGCATCCTATTAGTATGAGTTTTTCTTTTTTTCCTTCCTAATCAGCGGGCTGTTATTTGTGGTGAGAGGGAGCCTACGAGTTTAGTTAATGAGACTAATGTCGGTAGTCGTTTGGACAGAGTTGATCTTAAAACTTATTCACGGCGTCAGAAAGAGCGGGCTTCTCTTGTGCCACCGAGTCAATCATCATCTCCTATGCCAGTTCCACAACCAGTTTTCACTGACTCTACAGGTAATGATCCTCAACCCATTTCTTCACCTGTTGTTGATAGTCCTGTTGCTAATGATCTGAGTTTTCCTATTGCTCTCAGAAAGGGGGTTAGGGCCTGTACTCAACACCTCATTTCTAAATTCGTGTCATATGATTCGTTGTCTTCTCCATATCGTGCTTTTGTTTCGTCTCTTTCTTCTGTGTGTATTCCGTAGGGTTGGAAAGAGGCCATCAATGATCCTAAGTGGAAGGTAGCTATGGTAGAAGAGATGCAAGCTTTGATTAAAAATAACACATGGGACTTGGTGTCTTTACCTAATGGAAAAAAACCAATCGGATGTAAGTGAGTGTTCACTATCAAGCACAATGCAGATGGGACGATTGAACGGTACAAAGCAAGACTAGTGGCCAAGGGATTTACCCAGACATATGGAATAGACTATCAAGAAACTTTTGCCCCGATAGCAAAGATGAATTCCATACGAGCTATTCTGTCGTGTGCTGCTAACTTGGGATGGCCTCTACAACAACTAGATGTGAAGAATGCTTTTCTTCATGGGGATTTGGAGGAGGTATATATGGATGTGCCTCCAGGATTCTCATCACAAATGGAAAGGTTTGTAAATTGAAGAAGGCTTTATACGGTTTGAAACAATCTCCTAGAGCCTGATTTGGTAGATTCCTAAATGCAATGCTGGGATTTGGGTATCAGCAAAGTAATGCCGATTACACCTTGTTTGTTAAACAAAATGTACATAAGGTAACAGTGCTTATTGTGTATGTGGGTGACATAGTTGTGACGGGTAATGATGAGAAGGAGGTGACCCATCTCAAGATGCTGTTAGCTAAGGAGTTTGAGATAAAATTCCTTGGTCCATTGAGATACTTTCTTGGGATTGAAGTTGCTAGATCTGATAAAGGCATCTTCATTTCTCAAAGGAAGTACACTCTAGATCTTCTTACGGAAACGGACATGTTAGGTTACAGACCAACTGAGTCACCGATTGAGACTAATCATCGTCTTTGTAGTGGGGTTGGTGAGCTTGTGGAAAAGGAAAGGTACCAAAGACTTGTGGGAAGACTGATATATCTATTTCATACTCATCCAGATATTACCTATGCAATTTGGATAGTGAGTCAGTTTATGCATGATCCTCGTGCAACTCATTTGGATGTAGTCTATCGCATTTTGAGGTATCTTAAATCTGCTCCTGGAAAAGGAATTTTGCTCTCTAATCATGATCACTTGAGGTTGGAAACGTTCATAGATGCAGATTGGGCAGGCTCTATAGATAACAGACGCTCTACCTTTGGTTATTGTGCTTTTGTAAGGGGAAATCTAGTCACATGGCGTAGCAAGAAGTAGGCGGTAATATCCAGATCTAGTGCTGAAATTGAATACAAGGCTATGGCACATTGGACATGTGAACTAATGTGGCTTCAATCTTTGTTGAGTGATATAAGGCTTGATTGCTGTGATCCCATGACTTTGTATTGCGACAACAAAGCTGTTATTAGTATTGCACACAATCCTGTTCAACATGATCGGATTAAGCATGTTGAGATTGACAGACATTTTATTAAGGAGAAGTTGAATAAGGGTGTGATATGTATGCCTTTTGTTAAGCCTAAAGATCAACTGGCGGATGTTTTTACTACGGGTCTTAGTAGTAAAGTCTTTCACCCTATTTGTTGCAAGTTGGGCATGAGAGACATCTTTGCACCAACTTGAGGGGGAGTGTTAAGTGTTAGGGGTATTTTTGGTCTTTGTGTCTAATTCTTATTAGTATAAATAGTTGTGTGTTAAGGGGGAAACCCTACGTTTTGAATAATATATACAGCAGCTGGATCTCTCTCTCTCTCTCTCTCTCTCTCTCTCTCTCACAATTCTGCAACTTCTTCTTCTCCTTCTCCTTCTCATCTATCCATTCAACACTTAGCCTCTGTTTCTTATCTTTAGTCCAGTCCTTGCTTTTCTTCTTTTCACACTGTTTTACAAGAACTGAACCCAAGATGTAACACACTCCTTAACACTAAGTACTCACATTGAACTAGGCCCATTGTTCTTTGTACTACTTTGGAGAGAGAATGATTGAGTTACAGAGCTGTTGCAAAGTTAATCATCTCTTCATTAAAACCAAAATGTCAGGTCAGTAGTTTTTGCAAGATAGAGCTGCTTAAGTTTGCAATTAACGACCAAAAGGTCCAACATCATCATGAAAGCCAATAATGAACAAATAGAAGCAATACAGTGATTTAATTGTTACTGAAGGACATCTGACTGATCACATCAGCTCCATCCAGATAAATATGACATGTGAAAGAGGAGCATCATACAATATTATCCTATGAAATGTCTAATGCCTTCCATAATTTAGTGCCTTGAGATTCCTTGAAAGTCCAACTTGAATACCTCATACAACTCATTCTGTGCCGTGAGAGTGAGTAGAAGACTTCCGCTAAGAACATCAAGCATATATACAGTGGCAAAAACTAACATTAGTATGGTCAAATGTTTTACTGTTGTCTACAAGGCTAATGTGTTCTTGAAAACTTGTGCTATTATGTCTTAATCATAAAGTGGGATGTATTATATCTGTAATAAAAAAAAGATTCCCTGGGATCATGAACACATAGAATGTTTTGACATCAGAGCCACGTTACAGAAAGAAAGATCACGACACTATTAGCATGGATACAGTAAAGATACAATTTGCTAAAAGATAGTTTCTCTTACGGCGACTAATTATTATTATTTTTTAATGTATTTCTTTTCATATTTTGTTCATAATAACTTGAATTTGAAGTTTTCTGCCTTTTCCCTTATTGTTCTAACTATTTCCACAATGGAATAATTACTCACAAAAAGAAAATAACATCGAGCGTATCAGATCGTTGAATGACTCCAATTCAATAACATTGCATACCCTTTCATAGCAATAGGCTTTTCAAAACCCCAACTACTATGAACCGGAAACTGTTACAGTAAACGAGATGAAAACACTATATGAAATAGCATAATACACGTTGCAGAATTTAGATGTGTAGCCTCCAAATGCATTTCACATTGATACATACCATTTCTTATCTGTGTATCTCCTTCTGAACTATCGCATACAGCTTCATTTTCTGAATTATCAACAACAGACCCATCAGACTGCTGATCACTATACATGCCATGAGTAGTGTATGCAAACATTCCCCTTCCACGCCGCTTAGGAGTTTGAGTTTTGGCATCTTCCAGTGATAGTTTCGAGACTTCGGGCAAGCAGTGTGGAGAAAGTAGTTCCTCCGGAGCACGATCTGCAATAGCTTCCCAATCTGCAGTTTTTAAAACATTATTTGGGTCAAAATCATCAACAATGTGCCTGTTTGGCAGAGCTTAATTACAGCTTATTTCAGCTTTCAGCTTAATTTAAGCTATTTTGATGTGTTTGGTTTAGCTTATAACTTATAGCTTATAACTTTTTGGAAGTCAGAAATCAGCTTATTCTTTGAGTGGGGCAGGAGATGCTTTAAGAATAAGCTGGAAATCAGCTTAAGCTGAAAGTTATAAGTTATAAACTGTTTAGGCATAAGGTATAAGCACTTTCCCACAGCTCTACCAAACAGGGCCAATGTAATCTATGGGAAATAACAATTAGATATTAGAATTAGAATGTCGTATGGTTAGTAAAGATTATGGTAGTTGAGATAAGGATACTTCGTTGGATCTGTGGAGAAAGACAAAATTAGAGATGAATACATTCATGAAATGAAATGTTAGGAGTAACACCAATTGAAGTAAAGTTGACAGATTATAGATTAAAATGGTTTGGTCATGTACAATGCAAACTAGTAAATGCAACGGTAAGAAAGGATTCATGAATTTTGATGATTTCTGACGATACCCTTCACTAAAAATAGCCACCAATAATCAATCATTGCCAAGAAAAGCATTGAAAATGAAAACTATTAAAGGAACAGAAATGTACCATCATCTGGACATTCTTTGTGAGGCAAAGCAGAGTCGGGCAATGTTGATGATTTTCCACAATGCCCTTCACAAAAGAACCAATACCCATTACTTGTCAGAAAACAATCAATCATTGGCAAGAAAAACATCATGCAGTCAACCAAAATTGTTAGGATAAATCTCAATTTAACTTGAGGAGCCTTTGAACTATATATAAATCATTGTCAGAGGTAGAATACCAAGTATCTGTCATTTTCATAAATAAATAAATAAATAACTGGGAAAGAGAAAACAAACCATCATCGTTTAACGACACATCACCACTTGAAGCCTCATAAAGTGCAACGCAATTCTTGCCCAAGTCCTCATTTTCATTCTTTAAATCCCTGAACTTGAAAACAACATCAGAAACCAAAAAAGCCATATAATAATAATAACAACCCATTTGGCATTCAAGAAAATGTAGGGGGAAAAAGAAAAGAAAATCTCAAATTTATTATTGCATATCACCAAAAACAGAGTTCAAAGACAGTACAAACATTCAAAGCTTCAATTTCAAAAACCCAAAACACCACACACACACACACACACACACATATATATATATATATATATATAATAACACTTACTACCCAATTGGCATTCAAGAAAATGTAGGGAAAAAAAGAAAAGAAAGTATCAAATTTATTATTGCATCTCACCAAAAACAGAAATCCAAAGACAGCAAAAACATTCAAACCTTCAACTCATTTCCTTCTCAATTTTCTAGGCAACCAAACAGAGCAATAATTGAGAAAAATGTTGGAAAAAGAAGATAAAAATCTTACATTTCTCAGTCCACACCAACTAAAATAATAAATAAATAAATAAATAAAACCCATACACCCTCTGTCCTCGTCCAATTTTCTTGGCAACCAAACAGAGAGCACAAAAGGAACAAAGAGAAACAAAGGGTTAAAACCTTGAATTAGAGTCGTGAGACCATTGTTCTCTAACAAGGAGTGAGCGAGAGCGAGCTTGGTCGGCTTTGAGAGAGAAGCCTTTGGTGGAGTAGAGCTTGGCCAAGTCGAAGAGAGCAGAGGATAGTTGAAGATGATCTAATTGCGATGAATTTAGGGTTTCGAGCTTCGAAATTAGAGACTCGAGAAGAGAGATGGCTTCGTCGACCCGTCCACCATCGACGAGGTCTTCAACAGATTCGCTCCAGCTCATCTCTTGTCCTTCCATTGGTGTGTGTTAGGATCGCTGCCAATAAAGACTTGTTTTACCTTCTTCAATTTAATATTACATATATCATTCTTTTAATTTCAACTTTTAAATCACATTACCTTCTTATTTTTAATATATCTATTTATAAAAAATTAAAAAAATTTTAATTTCAACTTTTAAATCACATTACCTTCTTATTTTTAATAAATCTTTTTATAAAAAATTAAAAAATATATTATTTTTAATAAATCTTTTTATAAAAAATTAAAAAATATATTTATTTAAACCATCTCAAATCTTACTAATTGTGTAACATCACTTTGTACTAGTTTTACTAAGCGAGAAAGTTTTTAAGTATATTTTATCGATGGAAAAGGGCACAAGTATATTGCACTTATCTATTATGAGAAATTTATTTATTTATTTATTTTTGACTCTTCCATCTAGTCTTTCTATTTAGGATAAATTACATTGGCACCCCTTGAAGTTTAGATTTATTATAATTTTTTTCTCACCTTTTGGAAATTACATCTCTCCCTGAGGTTTAAAGTTTCATTACAGATTCTTCCCTTCAGCAATTTAATTTTTTTAAATACTAATTTTACCCTCATTAGGTAAATTACATTGACACCCTTCACATTTTAGAAATTACAATCCCCTCCCTAAGGTTTAAAGTAGCATTACCAATTGCTCCCTCGATTAGTATTAGTTGGAAAAAAAAATTCAATGAAAAAAAAATAAATTGGAAAAAAAATTATTTGAAAAAAAAAATTAATTGAAAAAAAAATTTTGTTAGTAAAATTTTTAAATTTTTGTTTAAAAACTAACATAAACTCATTTTTTGAATTTACGTTTTTTTCTCAAATTAACAAACTGAGACAACCATTTATAAACAAAAAAAAATTATTAGACAAGTTTTTATGACAGTTTTTTAGATTTTTGTAAATATAAATTGAAAACTGAAAACGAAATGGTTATCAAACAGGTCTCAGATGGTAAAAATGTCATAAAATTAACAAATAATTAAATAAGTTACCAACGTAAGAAATGACTTATTAAAAGATTTTTAAGCTATGTATGGTTTGATTTTTAGAAATTTTTTTTACAAGCTAAAAATTAATTTGGTTAAGAAATAAAAAATAAAAAATAATTATCATTTTAACTTTTGGGCAAGTTATATATATATGTATGGCTATTCTAATTTAATATGTAAAAAATTATTTATAACCACTCGAAAGATAAAAATTATATAAAAATGATAATTATTTCTTATTTCTTATTTCTTAACCACATTAATTTTTAATTTTAAAAAAAAAATTTCTAAAAATCAAATCATACATAGCCTGAGAATCTTTTGATAAGTCATTTCTTACGTTGGTAACTTATTTAATTATTTGTTAATTTTATAACATTTTTACCATCTGAAACCTGTTTGGTAACCATTTCTTTTTCAGTTTTCAATTTATATTTACAAAAATTTTAAAAACTGTCATAAAAACTTGTTTGATAATTTTTTTGGTTTATAAATGGTTGTCTTAGTTTGTAAATTTGAGGAAAAATTGTAAATTCAAAAAATGAGCTTACGTTGATTTTTAAACAGAAATTTAAAAATTTTCCTAACAAAAAATTTTTTCAATTAATTTTTTTTTCAAATAATTTTTTTTCCACTTAATTTTTTTTTCAATGAATTTTTTTTTTCCAATTAATACTAACCAAGGAGCCAATTGGTAATGTTACTTTAAACCTTAGGGAGGGAATTGTAATTTCTAAAATGTGAGGGGTGTCAATGTAATTTACCCAGTGAGGGCAAAATTGATATTTAAAAAAATTAAATTCCTCAATGAGGGAATCTGTAATGAAACTTTAAATCTCAGGGGAAGATGTAATTTTTAAAAGGTGAGAGAGAAAACTATAATAAACATAAATCTCAAGAGATGTTAGTGTAATTTACCCCTCTATTTATGTGTGAACTTTATTTTCCTCATAGTTATTTGAACTTTTCTCTATCAGTTTCGAAAATTCCTTTGTATTAATTGTATTTGAATACATTCATTCAATTTTATTTAGAGTTAATTACCTAAAAATTTTATTTACAAATATTACAGTAACTAAAGTTTTATTTAAAGATTTTTTTGATTCAATAAGTCTTATTTAGTAAAACTGAGAATATTATTAATTTTTTTTCTAATTTTTAAAACTAAGAATATTATTAATTTTGTATAGTAATATTTTAAATAATTATTTCACTAATTGATTAAAAAAAAAAAAAACAGAACATTAGATTAAACATTTTTGCGTTTCTACTTATTGGTTTGATTCAACTATTTAATAAAACTGAAAACATTATCAATTTTTTTCAGTTTTAAAATTGGTAACATTATCAGTTTTCTTCATTTTTAAAAGTTTTTCTTTTCTTTTTTTTTTTTTTGCACATCAATGTTCCATTAACATACTCCTTTATAGACACAAAATTTTCAGTTTTACACAAAAAAGTAATTCAATTTTTTCAAAAAAAAATTTGCACATAATTTTTTTTTTAGTTTTTTTTAATTTAAAAGTTGATGTTTTAAAGTTTTAAAAATTAAAATAAATGTCAAATCATCATATTCCATTATAGATAATTATAAATGATGAACAATCATTGTTTGAAAGACCATTTCGACTATTAAAAATTTAATGAGACTTAAAGGTCTAAAAAATCTTAATTAAGGGTCTCGTTTGAGAATAAACTATTTTAGTATTTTTTTGATTTTTTACGAAAAGATGTGCTGAAAAATAGAAAAAGTGATTTAACAATTTATAATGGCTTCTTTTTGACTAAAATAGTTACTCCCCAAAAAAACCTTAATAGAATATAAATTCATAAATTAAGATTTGTATTTTCATATTCCTTTTATTATAATATCATATGTAAATAAATAACTCTTAACTACTTCCTACAAAATTTATTTCACATCCGGCCCAAATCAATACTCCACCGCCCGGACCCATTTCCACCATTTTAATAATCAAAAAAAACAAAAAAATGAGACCTGTCTAAAAATAAAAAAGAAAAAAGAGTGTAACAGATAACATTGAGGTTAATGGTAACCAAATTGCACCAAACTTTAAAACTTCATAATTGACCCTCAAAATTGATCTATGTTCTGTTAGAAAATTTGGTTTTATAGACTTATTTTGAGTCAATTTTAAGCCCAAATTTGAGTGGATCCCAAACATCTTTTAGGATGGGTCTGAAGAGGTGATGTGTTTCTTACCGCATGACAAGTCACCCAGTAAAGACGGTTCGTCAAAACCATTTATGAGTGAATGGGAAGTTGATATCGTTTTCGGGTTCGTGGAATAAGGAATTGAAGAAGTAACATGTGAGTTTTTTCGAAATGATTAATCCACACTAGGAACTTAAAAGAACTTATGTGTGTATATAAGTTCTACGTGGCAACAGTTGGGTTGGGCCCCAAGGGGCATCTCAAGTTTGTAGAATGAAGGAGTTATGGACAAATGGAACATTGGCTCAAACTACCACACGCACATCGTCCGTCCAACCAAGTTTTTTGGACAAAATTTATTTGAATTTTTTCAACTTCTTGACAAGAAATTATTCGAATTTTAAAATGGAAATTTAAATTCAAATTTTTGTCCAAAAATTGTGCCAACAGATTAATCTGTCATTGGACAGATTCTGTTCTTCCCTTAACAGATTTATAATTGCCAGCAGTTTCCAACAGATAGAAACTGCCCAGCAATTATCTGTTCTTCAATTACTGCACCTGTTCATTCAAATTCAGATCTGTTCATTTGAAATTTAACCTGTTCGGACAGCCACTTTTTGCCTATAAATACTAGCCATTTCCAACAATCTTTACGATCTGAAAAATTCATTTTTGCTGTTCAATTTTTGCTCTGTAGCATATATATTCTTCATATAATTTTAACAAAAAAAAAAATTACAAGAGTATAGAACATAGGTTTAGTTCACCGTACAAATTGTTTGAAGTGCTACTACAATTTGTGAAGATCATTATATTCTGGGAGATAGGCGCCATTTGTCCGTAAGCACCGTAGCGGGGCAAATCTGTCTTAAGGACATAGTGTTACACACTCGACTTGATCTTTTTATACTTTTACATTTCAGTAAAATAAATTCTGTAAGTAATTTATTTTTATTTGTTTGATTTGTTTCAAGTTATTTATTTTACACAGAAGATTGTTCTAATAATCTTAAAACAGCTTCGAATTATTCTGTTTATACAGAATTTTTCGTTTGTTTCCTTTCTTTTTTCTTCTTTTTACAATAATTATTTTTTGTGATTTTACAAAATAATATTCTGGTTGGAAAAATAAATAATAGTAATATACTATTTGACACATAGTAGTAATATACTGTTTATTTTTTTTGACAACTAGTAATAATATACTGGTGTTATTAACAATTCAGAATATTTATTTATGAAGTTAGTCAGAAATTAATTTTGATTTTCAGAAATAATTTCTGAGTTTTCATTAATTAAAATTCTGTTTCAGTATTTTAATTATTGAAGTGTTACAGAAATTTAATTTTTTGTGTGGAATTAATTTTTTTAAATAAAATTTTATTTTAGTTTCAAATTAATTGAAAATAAAAGTTACATTTCTTGTTTCTTTTATTTTTATAGAATTTAATTATGTGGTTTTGGTTTAAATTTTTTGTGTAGCATAAAATTCTAATTATAAATGTGTTTTATAATTTAGAATTCATAGTTACTGAAACTGGACAAACTAATGTTCAAACCAGTACTGGTATGGTGGCTGCAATTGCGTCAACCTCTCCTTATGTTAGGATTGTGCCAGTGAATCATGATAAAAAGTCAGAGAAGTTCTTAAGAACTGATTTTTGTAAAGGCAAATGAAGATCAAGCAAGAAGGTTGCTCAAGCTAATAAGACCGAAGTAGATAAAATTTCCAATGGTGTAGATGTCATAAATCTTTCTGCAGTTGTTTCCGAGGCAAACCTTGTCGGAAATCCTAAAGAATGGTGGGTGGACACTAGTGCTACTCGTCACATCTATGCTGACCAAAAGATGTTCACATCTTATTCAGTAGTGGAAAACGGTGAACAACTTTTTATGGACAACTCCTCAACTTCCAAAGTTGAAGGATAATGAAAGATTATTTTAAAGATGACATTTGGAAATGAACTCACTCCCAACAATGTGCTGCATGTACCAGACATTCGCAAGAACCTTGTTTCCAGATCTTTGTTGAGTAAAAATGGGTTTAAGCTAGTTTTTGAAAAGGACAAGTTTGTACTTAGCAAAAATGGGATGTATCTAGGAAAAGGTTACATGTCTGATGACCTTTTCAAAATGAATGTAATGATTGTTGTACCTTCTGTTATTAATAAAAATACATATTCTTCTTACTTGCTTGAGTCTTCAAATTTATGGCATGGTAGACTTGGATATGTTAATTATGAATCTTTGCGTAGATTAATTAATATGGAATGTTTACCTAAATTTGACATTGATTTAAATCATAAATGTGAAATTTGTGTTGAGGCAAAATTATCCAAAACTCATTTTCATTCAATTGAAAGAAGTACGGAACCATTTGAATTAATTTATAGTGACATTTGTGATTTTAAATCTCTCTCTCTCAAATGCTGGGTTTTTCTCTCAAAGCTTTATTCTCTCTCTAACTCAAACTTGAAACATTTAAGGATCATCCCCATAGCAGATCAACTAAAAAAAGTTACTTCTCAATCTCATTACAATCCACTGTGGCATCAAAATATTCTTCAATTACTATACCCATTCAATTTTTTTTTTCTTAAAAAAATCAAAATATATTCCAAAATTCATTTCTTTCCTTGAAAATCTAGACAATCAAATACAAACATAACACGTTGTAAATATCAAAATTTTCTTTTCCTCGTTTTCTTGAGAACCAAACAGAGTTTAAAAAAAGAAGAAGAAAATGAAGAGAGAGAGAGAGAGAGAGAGAAAGAGAGAGAGAGAGAGAGAGAGTAGACATGCAAGTAGGGGTGAAAACACTAGAGATGCCAAATAGAATGACCTTTTTTGGCAACGACAGAATGTACAAAGAGCTGTTAGAGTTGATCGTTCTCATTGAAATAAGCTAGCCTTTCGTCTGTAATCATGTAAGCCATCTAATCTTTTTCGATCCGCTTATTTTTTTCTTTTTTTTTTATCCAACCGAGAGCGAGAGAGAGAGGACACATACCTTCAAAAAGGAGAAACTCCAGAAAGAAGGAACACTAGAGAAAGGAAAAGGCCATCTGTGTGAGAGAGAGAAAGAGATAGAGAGAGAGAGAAGGTGGTCGGTGGTTGTTGGTCGTCGATAGTAGCTGTCGATGAGAAAGAGTATTTGCTAAGATTGGGTTTGGTGCTATTTGAGAGAAAGGTTGTTTAGGTTTTGGGTTTTGTTTTGACACTTTTGGGCAATTGGGATTTAGCTTGGTACAACTCCAGCCACATCATTCGGGCTAGTCTGGGGCCATAATTTGTGTGGATGTAACGAGACTCTATTAACATAGGAATATTATTTGACATGTGCATGCACTTAATACATATTGCACAAAGTTTTTACCTATTGTACAAAGTAGAATTCTTCCTTTCGAGCTCTTCCACAAATCATATGTGTGTGTGTGTGTGTGTATGTACATGAAAATTCTTGCAACATATGGGTTTTGTATATCCCCATGATTGATATTGTGATGCCCCAAAATCGAGAACATATAGGAATATATTACCAAATAAATACAGGATTTTTCTAAGGTTATAAGTTTAGGAATCGTCACTAATGAGTCATCAAGTAAGATCCCAAAAAAGATCGAAGAAATCAATATAGCCTCCCTTCAAAGTCTAATCTCCTTAAATAGCAAGGTTACATTTTTGACAAAACTTAACAAGGTATTAACATAAGGTCTACATAAATTGATGAAAAGATAATGATAAGTTTACAAAAAATATATGTATATATAAGTAAAATAATAGTTATAAGATCATATCTTAATTATGACAAGAGTTTTAATACTTACAATCCCAAAACATGATCACTAATTCCTAATTTTTCTAAGATAGTCATATGTCTTCAAATATTTCTGCTTCGCTGTTATTCGCGTAAATTTCATCAACACCTAACATGAGGCGCCATGAGTTTGAAACGTCCAATCAATGCACATATACCCCGTCCATTATAACAAACAAGTGATGAAGCGAGATATTCAAGTCAATAAAAAAGAATTATAAGGTTAGATGTTAGTAATCTAGAAATCTCTCAAAGAGATTTCATCCTCCTAACCGTAAGAATTGGAGTCGGATTATTCAGTATACCCCATATTTTGCTGCTTTATAGACCTTACCCCTAATGTCTACAACGGTTATGTATCACATAGCGCCAATCAAGGACCTTAAAAGAGATGGTAAAAATAAAAGCCTTGCCCATAACCTCATCCAACCTTATCCGTCATAAATACCTAGGGTCGGAATACAACTAATCCATTCAAGAGTTCTGAAACAACCACTTGCGCAAGACTAATTTCTTGGTCCTTTTTTTTTTTTTCTCAGGTCTTCCAACCCCTTTAATATTCCAACTTAAGAGCTTCATAATAACATAAAATAAAGCTTCATAATAACACAAAATAGACACTCTAAACCACCCATATAGGCACTGATTACATAGCCATATCATTCCCCACTCTCACCTTCATTCTCTCCTTATCATTTTCCTCTAAAAAGACTAATTTTTGTATTACTTCATCATCTTGGCCCTTTGTTACAATCCCGAACCTTTTTCCTAGTTATAAAGTTTCATATGCCTCCTTCAGTCTCCCATTATCACAGATGGATTTTGACCTCTCTGAAAATAACCTTGACAGAGCAGTAGCAACAGATCTAACCATTACATTTTTATGATTTCCTTTACTCAATCATGTTCCTCTTTGCCCTATCCTTCTAACAAACCCGAAAAAACCTCTCCTTAGTAGCTAATTTTTGGATCTATCATTTTTCTTCCCTTTTTTTTTTTTTGACAGTCACTAAATGGTGTGCTTATGGTATCACTCTTGTATGACTTAGAGCCCACCACAATAGGCCCACTTTTTTTTTTTATTTCATTGGCCAGTCTAGAACCCTGCAAATCTAACCTATATAAGCCTGGCCCATTGAGTTAGCTTGTGAAATGGCCTTGGCCCAAATTGACCTCCAAACAGATGTTTGGCCTATCTCTCTAAGTTCAACTGAGATTTTTAATAAAACTAGGTGTGATAATTTGCCCATCTACTTTTTGGACATCATTATTGCACACTTGTAACTGCATACTCTCCACCATCATCAATGATTCCTCTATGCATGTGTTTTCCTCTTTTGATTTTCCCATGTAATCTTCAGACTCTTCTACTTCTGTTAATACTTTCCACCTGCCATCAACCTCTATCTCACCTCTCTCCTTACTCCAAGCTGCCTCATCATCATCTATGTCATCATCATCATCATCATCTTCCTTTCTGTATTCCTCTATGTGCTGTGGCTCATCATAAACATTTGAATTGACATAATCCTCATCACCTTCATGTGTGTTACATTTGTAGCTGGCCTTCACCTTATTCACTATTTGTTCTTTACATATCCTTATTGGGTATATTCTCTCTTTGCATTCTAGGTTTATGCTTGAATTAATCAACTCCATAGCACTTGTAACTATTCTAATCCTTCTACATCTAAATGATGATGGTTAAAAAATATTGTCATCAAAATCAACCACCTCACCCTATAGTCTTATAATCCTTTTGAAAGTGCCTGAATTCCATAGATTCAATGGAATGCCATAACAACTCAACAATACCAATCTTTCCTGATCAAGGTGAAGACCTGTTGACCATCCTGTGATTTATTCACCACTTTTGGAAACCTTTATTGAGCATACTTTCTTTGCTTCTTAACTCCTCTATTGATTTTGTTAATCATGTTGTTTAATTTTAATGATGTCTAAATATTATTTGATAAATTGTGATTTTTTAATAATTTGACACAAATTATAAAAATGTATTATATCTGTTTTTATACACGTTGCACCAAATTCAAAATTATTTTACAATCTTTTGACACAAAATATATTCTGTGCACCAATTATAAACACAATTGATTTATATGGAGCATCTTTTGAATATATTATACGTATATATATATAATATATTAATTATAGGCGTGGAGGTGCAGTGCTGTATATTATACTTTATATATATATATATATTATAATAGTTTGAATCAACCTACATCATTTTACATCACCTTATATATATATTAATATAATATAAAAGGAAAAAGTTGCAAAGTTACAGCACAATTTTCTTGCTGAAGTTTAACTGAAGGAGCACCATAATGATGGAACGTTGCGTTGTCTCCTCGTGATTCGAAGGAGCGTCTGTCTCTTCATCGGGTATATTTTTGTGTATAAATAGAAGTGTTTTGTATGGAGAAAAATCAAGAACTTGAAGAGAAAATTTTTTGTATGCTTCAAAATTGTGATTGTATTTTTCACTCTGCTCTTTCACTTTCAGATCTAAATATTTTCTTTGTTCTTACACTTTCATATCTACTCTTTGTAAGAGAATTATTGTAAAAGATGGTTGAAGTACCTCTTATCCTTTTTCATTATTTTGTGAGCGAATTTCGTAAGGATGATGCATTTATTGTTGAGTGAGGCTCAATAGATAAGAGTAAGACCTGTGTAAAATCCACGAGCTTTGTGAAGCTTTGGTGCTATATTAATTCATTTTGATAGTGAATAAATTCTCAAGAAAGATCCTTGAGGAGTGGACATAGGCCCGACATACCAAACCACTATAAATTTCTGTGATTGATTTTCTCTCCCTATTTTCTTTAATTTTATATTGATTACTATTGCTTTGTTTTTATTTGTTAAATTTTTTTATTATATTGTGAAATTACTTTTAATAACCCAATTCACCTCTCTCTTGGGTTGCCTACCAAGGATAACATATTTAAATGTTAGTACAACATCATGTCCATCTATCATTCTTACTAACACATCATTCAAACTATAGCGATCCTGGTATTTCCTTTACTGTTCAGTTGTATTTCGGACTCGGTTCCGTGGAGTTGGTAGTTGTGTCTACCTTGTTGACGTCCTTTAATTCCATTTGATTGAGTTTTAGGATGTGTTGGGCATGTTTCGAGCAGGTGGGTTGAGCCTTGGTCTAAAACCTTGTTGATGTGTTTTTGGTCGTTCCGCTCGAGCGGGTCTTGGAGCGCTCGAGTGGAGATTGCACACTCCCAGTATTTTGGTCCCCTGCAAAACTTTTGCAGGTTGGTTTTCTACGCTCGAGCGGGTTTCTTGCGCTCGAGCGGGTCGCGCTCCAGCGGGCTTGTTGGCGCTCGAGCGGCTAGTACATTTTTGGTAAAAGTTCTGGGAGGGGGAAAATTGCGCTCGAGCGGACTGGTTTTTCACGCTCGAGCGGATGTGCTTTATTGATGTTTCTTGGCGCTCGAGCGAGAATACTTGCGCTCGAGCGAACCATGTTTTTTGTTCTTAACGCTCGAGCGTTGTGTTTTCCGCTCGAGCGGATCCAGCGTATATCTGAAGGCAGATAGGCTTTTTCAAATCACTTTTTGCATTCACTCTCTCTCTCTCTCTCTTACTTTTCCAAAACTCCATTGTTGAGCCTCTCTCTCTAGAACCTTGCATTCTCTCTAGGTATTGATCTAGTAGGAGTTGTTTCCTCACCTTTGGCCTTTACAAAAAAGTTGTTGATCGTCGAGGGCTATCTTTTGATCCGAGAAAGTTGTGATTTGGAGCATTTTCGTTTTCTTCATCTCCTTCGTTGGGTGTCAACTTTTGAGGTAGGGATTCCTACTCACTCTTATGGTCTTTGACATAGATTGTTGGTTGTTTTGATAAAGTGTTGAAGTTGGGTGATTTTGGGACTTAGGGTTTCAAAATGTTAAAAAGGGGTTCTATTGTTTTGAGTCTAAAATGTATATTTTGGGTTTCAAAATAATGATATTGAGATTGGTTGTTGATATTTCAACCTTTGGGTGAATATTGAGAGTTGGGGGAAAAAACCCTAATTTGTTGTATAAATTAATTGGTATAATTAATTTGGAAAAGTTGTAGATTTATGGAATTGAGTTGGAAATAATGAAATTGACTCATTATATTATGAAATGGTGAAGTTGGATTTGTTAATCGTTCACTTTTGAAAACATTGATATTATATCTGTTAGAGCTTTTATTATCTGTTTAGAAATAATTGCTTGGGCTACCGGTGGAGGGTAGTTTTGATTGTTGTAGACAATGCATGATGATTAGGCAAACTAAAACTAATCAATTGGATATGTCACAGAGTATGACAGTTGATAGAATACATTAACGTTATGTATCGTTTGATTGTGTATATGACCTATGTGTATATACGTTGTGTGTGTGGGAGGAGATAGGGGATGTACTCCACGGTTTAAGGGAAGATAGGGGATGAACCTCTAAACCGGATGTTGTTTGGGAGAAGATAGGGGATGGACTCCACTGACACAGCTCATATGCTTGTCAGTTATTGTGTTGATATAGCTCATATGCTTATTTATGGAAGTGCTGATATAGCTAATATGCTTATCTGTTGAGATGCAGATATAGCTTGTATGCTTATCTGTTGAGATGTTGATACAACTAATATGTTTATCTATTGTAAAGTGGGAAACGTTTAATATGAGTCACTGTCTCATATGAGTGGTTGGCCAAGTTCTGAGCCATTGATGTAAATTGTGAAATCGATAAGAAAGGGAAAATGAAATGAAACATGAACATAGTGGTCTTATAATGGAAATGGGTTATGAATTGATCTATGGAATTAAACATTTGTCAATTGCTAATGTTTTAGTTATTACTCATACTGTGTTTAGCATATCTCTATTGGGCGTTGGCTCACCCTATATGGGACATTATTTTTAGGTACATGTAGCATGCCACCTCCAAGGACATAGCTTGGATGGATATGGGAGTTG
Source organism: Camellia granthamiana (assembly GCA_036172215.1). Lineage (NCBI taxonomy): Eukaryota > Viridiplantae > Streptophyta > Magnoliopsida > Ericales > Theaceae > Camellia > Camellia granthamiana. The sequence goes on from CM069915.1 coordinate 101,536,021, forward strand.
AAGACTCTTTTTGATTATTCTGTTGTATTACATGTATATCAAGCCAAGGGCTTCTTTTGTATAGAGTTAGTACTCTTCTTTCGTGTACCAAGTGTTGACTTGGAAAGCTGTAAGCCCATAGGGCATTTACTTTTGTTGTTAACATGTAATACTGTTGTAAGAAATGATTTAATGAATAGAAATGGTTGATTTCTCTTATATCAATGCATGTCTAAAGTGATGGGTTTTATGTATTTTTTGAGGGCGTTACACAAACCACTGATTCTGAGTTCCTCTTTCAGTTCCAACACAGAGTATTGTGGTTTGAGTCTTATGATCTTACTCTCATGTAACCAATCATTCCCAATCTCCTCTACTTTAATAGTAGTTATTGTTGTGCCTCTTTGTTCAATACGCTTTAAGACCTCAGCCAAAGATCTTTTATCAATGCCCTGATTCCACTCATTCTTCTCTACTATCACTAGTACTTTTCACACCTTGTACTTTATTCTCTGTGTAGGCTGCCTCCATTTGTTTTCACATTTTTCCTTTCCATAGTCAGCATTTTTAATAGCCAGTGCTTTGTTATCTACCCAGAGTCTATTTGCTTTTTGTTCTGCGATATTGGCTTCTACTCGACAATGAAATCGAATAAAACCAAACCTTGTTTTTGTTGATTTCCTCCTCTTGTTTGGAATGTGTACGGGAAAGAGATACACCTTCTCGTATAATCCTGTTGATCAAGTCTGCGCTCCTCCGTGCGACGTCGTTCCACTACCTGAAAACACAAACGTGAGCTAACCGGCGGGTGTGTGCCGGAAACCTCTCCGATGCCTAAGTCAGTCAACAAGACAAATAGGCAAAAGCTCTATGTATTCAGGGAGCAAAATTGCATTACCTCTTCATAGGTGATATTGGTGAGCTTTTATAGGTTTCGTGTGACACAATCCTAGTAGGACTCTAACTCCTCCACGTAGAGTCCTCCTAGGATTCATACTCCTGGAAGATAATGCTTATCCTCCAACACCCCCCTCACTGCTTAAACCAAGTGAGATGGTTTCCATGGCCGAACTCCAATAGGACCGAAGTAGCTGTCAGTTCGGCCCTCACCTTAATCTCTCTTACCTCGGCTTTCTCATGCTAAAACCAAGCTATTCATAAGAGCGGAACCGAACTACTACTTAAGAGTACCTAGCACACTTCGGTTTCCACATGTTACGACCGAACTAACTGTCGATGACCGAATTGCCCAGAATACATTACCCAACCGAAGTACAAACAATTTCCTACTTCGGCCGGACTAATCACAACGGTCATGACCGGACTAACTACTAAGTCTCTTCTTCGGACCGGAGTAACGTATACGGTCCATAATCGCAGCCCGGCCCAATTCAAGTATAAATTCCCCTCTCAATTGCCCCTTAATTCCATCTGCGAAGCATGATAGGGATTACCTGTCTATCGGCCGAGCTATAGTTTCAGTCACTCCAGTCGAGCTAAAACTTAGCCTCTCCAGCCGAACTGAAACCCATTTAACTTACCCGGCCGAGCTTAAAACCACTTAGCTTATCCAACCGAGCTAAACTTGGGCCGTACTGTGAACGTCCGGTCAAAACGTCTCTTCAGTGACAGCAACTGAAACGCTTCTTCTCCTGAGGACACGTGGCAGCCTTTGAGTGGCTCCTTACAGCTGCCGCGCCGCCCTCGTACTCCGAAAAAATTAAACAGTTCCCGCCCTTTTGGCCCTTTTCACCAAAAGAGCTCCTCATTTCTGAATCACACCCTACTCTGTTCATCTTCTCTCTCTGTGTTTTTGCTTTCCCAATTCCTTCCAACTTCTGAGCTCGTGTTCTTACTGTTGTTGCCGCTCCCTCCTCCAATTCTTCCTCTTTACCAGGTAAGCATATGAATTTCTTCTTGTTTTCCCTTCATTTTCTGCTTTCGTTTTAATCTGTTGTATATTATGTTCGAAAAAGTCTTCTTTGCTATTAGTCTTGTATCGTTTCTGGAAAGAACGTGCCTGTAGAACGCTAGAACTTCATGAATCTTCAAGTAATAACCATTAGAACACCTATTTGATCCAAGAAACACGTCCAACCGAACTAGGAATTCGTTTTCGCTATACATAGATCCAGGCAGACTAAAACCGAACTAGAACTTGTGCAAAATAACAGTAGTTTCAATAGGTCACCACCTGATTCACAATAGCCGGAATAAAAACTCACCGAACTAGCAATGGTGGCCCCAACCGAGCCAAGCCTTGGGGACTAAACCAGCTTTCTCAGTTTCTGAACCGAACCCAGAAAGCTGCCCCTTGATGCTTAACCGGAGTAACAAAAACCATAGGTAGAACCGAAATAACCAAGCATCTTGCGAACCGAGATAAGAACACACCTTTTAGAAACCGAGGTAGATCATGTAGTACCCCTTTTAGCCGAAGTAAGGCTTCCTTTCCTTGTTTTGTTTTTATAGCACGGTCGATGATCTGTGCTTAACACCTTGTTTTTCCACTTTGCAGACTTAGGTTGCCCAGGTACTTCCTCTCCGCGCTCAACCGAGCTCCCGAGCACCAATTCTCAGCCGAACTAATTTATTTATAAGTTATTCAATAAATGGGGAAGTACAGATTTTTGGTAGAAACCCCAGGAGGCCTAGCCGAATTCAGAAGAGAATACAACATTCCAACCGATGTAAACCTCACCTTAGCCGAACAAGATGTAGATCCTTGGGACAACGAAGGCTTTGTCCCCTTTACCCTCCAATCAATAATTGAAACCGGACTCAGATTCCCAGTCCAACCCTTAATATGTGAATTCTTAAGACAAACCAGACTATGCCCCACCCAGCTGTCCACCAATACATATCAAATAATAATGGGTATAGCCGCACTGAACCACCAAACCGGTCTCAACCTAGGGTTGGCCGAGATACTTCACCAATACTCCATAGGATCAAAAAACGAAGGCTGGTGTTATTATTTGAGAGTACGCCGCGGCCGAGAGAAAATAATAAAACACACACCGGACAAAGACCTAAACGACGATGACTTCTTTTGGGTCTCTGGGAATTTTGAAGACCTTCAAGCCCAGATTCCTGGCCGAAGAATAAACTGGAAAAAAGGAGAGCCCGGTATACATACTTCGGTTGAATTTCACTTTTTTTTTTTTTTTTAATTCGGCTTAGTACTCTGGACCGAACTAACACTTATTTTCTCTTTGCAGATAGAGCCCATCTCCTTTCCAACTACGGCTACCCCAACCTCGGTCTCTTGCGCGCCGCACTAAGAGTAAATGAGAGAAGTTGGGCAAAGCTTCTAAACTTCGAACCGACCTACCGCTATTCCGGTCGCCGAAAAGCAAGGGTGACCGACTTCCTCCTCGAAGACGAACCAGAGCCGGACCCTTCCTTGCCCCAGATCAACCTTGTGCCACTTATTGCCGAACAAGAAATGGCGAAGAAGAACAGGCTGAAGGCCCTTCTAACCGAGACCAATCCGGCCGATGTACCACCAGCCGTGCAGACCACTCAAACCGTGGTAGCACTTCCATCCCAGCGGCCGTCCACATCTCGTCCGAGCAAGCGTGCCCGGACTAACTTAACCGAGCCACGTCTTGTCGACGAAGACGAAACCATCCTGCCACCAAGTCCTCCAAACATTCAGCCAAGCTCCCAACCGGAGCAAACAGACCGAACTGCCTCCTCCTCCAAGTGGGTTCCCGAACTGACTTTCAACAACCGAGATATCACCGCTGCTGATTCGGTGGTCTCAGAGAAAGACCATTTGATGGCTTTTAACCTAGCCAAAAGTGTGTGCCTTCCAAAAGATATGGAGCACCACTATAAACAACTTAATACCGAGCTGAAATCAATTCGGTCTTCCACTAAGTCCATGATCCTGGTAAGTGACTCTTTATTTCTAGTTTTTTCCCAACTTTCAGTTCGGCTAACGTCACTTCTCCTTTGCAGGCCATCCAAAAAAATCAAGTTACTCACAAGAAGGTCATGGAACTTCGGCGAAGTACAAGGGAAGCCATGTCGGAGGCCGAAGCGAAGTCGGCCGAGCTAGAGGAAGCCAAAAAGGAGTTGGCCGAGCTACGCTCTCAGAACAATCGCCTGACCGAGCTAGCTAATTCGGTCGAAGCCGAAAAGAAAAAGGTAGCTGCAGAAGCGAAAGACAAGTACCTGCGCCTGCTGGCAAGGATTGAAAAGCAGAAAGGCGCCGAAATAAACCAGCTGAAGGAGGACATCAAGGAAGCCAAAAAACAAGGCTTTAAGGACGCCGAAGACGCATACACCCTCCAGTGCAACGCGGCCAAGGATTGATTCTTCAAGTGCGGTTGGAGGAGTGCTGTGGAGAAGCTCGGCTGCGGGGCTGAGACCGAGGTTTATAATGCTCCACCTTATTCTATTCTGGCCTCGCTCTCGCAGTATGCTGCCGATCTGCAGAAGCAATTTCTCGAAGGCCAAGGCTCTGATGAAGATGATGATGAAGACTCTGATGAAGATGAGCAAACTCTTACCCCGGCTGTCAACAACCAACCAAACAGTCAGGCAGTTCGGTTGGAGCCGGTCATTGAGGACTTAACTGACGAGCTGCTGGTTGACAACACACAGCCAACAGAAACCGAAGTTCAAGCCGAAACCGAGCTACCAGATCAAACCGTTCTCCTAGCTGACACCGGGCTCCAAACAAATGATGATGCAGAATTCGATGCCGAGCTTGATGATCTTCTCCGCTGATTTTTCATTTTTCTTCTTTTGTTCTGGACTTTTGTAACCGGGCTGCGGCCCCTCAGTTGAACTTCCTCTTTTTCTTAAATGAAAATTTTTCTTCATCTTTTATTCCGGTTTTGTGTATGTATGCTTATACTTGCAATGAATTTTTCATCAACTGTGATTTCGGTCTAACTATCTAACTTGCTAGCCAACCACTCTTTAGCCGATATAACTCACTTCGGCTCAAGAGCACACAGAGTTTGTTTAATCCAGCCAGCCACTCTTCAGCCGATATATCTACTTCGGCTGAAGAGTACAAAGAGTTGGTTTAATCCAGCCAACCACTCTTCAGTCATACACTTACTTCGGCTGAAGAGTACAAAGAGTTGGTTTAATCCAGCCAACCACTCTTCAGCCATACACTTACTTCGGCTGAAGAGTACAAAGAGTTGGTTTAATCCAGCCAACCACTCTTCAACCGATATATCTACTTCGGCTGAAGAGTACAAAGAGTTGGTTTAATCCAGCCAACCACTCTTCAGCCGATATATCTACTTCGGCCGAAGAGTACAAAGAGTTGGTTTAATCCAGCCAACCACTCTTCAGCCATACACTTACTTCGGCTGAAGAGTACAAAGAGTTGGTTTAATCCAGCCAACCACTCTTCAGCCATACACTTACTTCGGCTGAAGAGTACAAAGAGTTGGTTTAATCCAGCCAACCACTCTTCAGCCATACACTTACTTTGGCTGAAGAGTACAAAGAGTTGGTTTAATCCAGCCAACCACTCTTCAGCCATACACTTACTTCGACGAAGAGTACAAAGAGTTTGTTTAATCCAGCCAACCACTCTTCAGCCATACACTTACTTCGGCTGAAGAGTACAAAGAGTTGGTTTAATCCAGCCAACCACTCTTCAGCCATACACTTACTTTGGCTGAAGAGTACAAAGAGTTGGTTTAATCCAGCCAACTTCTAAGTTGGTTTTTCCAGCCAACTGAGAATAAGGTGTTTGGTTATTCCGACCAAACGTCCTGCAGCCTGGATCCTTATCCTGGGCTTAGAAGGGGTCACAGTTGGTTATTCCGGCCAACTATGTTTACAGTGCTACTGACTTACTAAAGTTACTTTCTACTGAAAACAAATATACTGAAAAAGAATCGACTTGTTTTATTGAGAAAGTAAAAAATTACACTTGCTTAAAAGAAAAAAGCTAAAAATAAAACAACTTAAGATTGGCAGTGTTCCACGGCCTAGGAATTGCTTTGTCGTCCTTATCTTCCAAGTGGTATGCCCCTTTGCCTGCTAAACCGACCACTTTGTAAGGTCCTTCCCAATTCGGCCCCAACTTGCCATCTCCTGGAATCAGGGTGTTTCCCATTACTTTGCGAAGTACCCAATCGCCGATCTTGAACTGTCTTGGATGCACTGTTTTGTTATACTTTCTAGACAACTCTTGTTGGTAGGAGGCGATGTGAACCAATGCTCTATCTCTTCTTTCTTCCGCAAGGTTAAGCTCTAATGCTATGGCCTCGCCATTTAAGTCTGGATCAAAGTTTTCGCTCCGAATTGTGGGGAGGCCAACTTCCAATGGGATGACTGCTTCCATGCCATAAGCTAAGGAGAATGGTGTTTCTCTTGTCGATCGCCGAGGTGTGGTGCGATAAGCCCATAAAACATGAGGGAGTTCTTCTGCCCACTTGCCTTTGGCTTTCTCTAATCTTTTCTTCAGTCCATCCAAGACGACTTTATTTGACGCTTCTGCCTGACCATTTGCTTGGGGATATGCCGGTGTAGAATTGTAGAACTCTATCTTGTACTCCTCACAAAAGCTTCTGAAAATTCTACCGTCGAACTGAGTGCCGTTGTCTGAGATCAGTGCTTTTGGTATGCCAAACCGAGTGATGATGTTCTGCCAAACGAACTTCTTCACATCTTTTTCCTTGATTGATGCCAAGGCTTCTGCTTCCACCCACTTTGTGAAGTAGTCAGTTGCCGCAAGGAAGAACTTCCTATTGCCTGGTGCTGTTGGAAGTGGCCCTACTATGTCTAAGCCCCACATTGCGAAAGGCCATGGACTAGTGAGAGGTAGAAGTTCTCTGGCAGGTTGGTGTATTTGATGCGCAAACTTCTGACATTTTTCGCATTTTTTGACATACTTCTCCGAATCCGCTTGCATGTATGGCCACCAATATCCTTGTGAGATAGCTCGGTATGCCAGTGATCTCCCTCCTTGATGGCTGCCACATACCCCCTCATGTATTTCGAACAGGAATGCTTCTACCTTGCTGGGGTGAACACACTTTAAGTAAGGTCCTGAGAACGACTTCTTGTACAATGCCAAGGATGGAGAGAGCCAAAACCGCTGCGACTTTGCTCTTATTCTGTTGGCTTCTTTCTTTTCTTCCGGTAAGGTGCCGTCTTTTAAGAACAGGATAATAGGATCCATCCAGGAAGGGCCTAGATCGGCGCAACATACCTCTTCTGCTTCTGGATCTTCAATGCTTGGTCTAGGCAGGTAGTCGATCAGTAGTGGATGAGGGATGGAGGTATCTGCCATCGCGGCGAAGCCTACTAGTTCGTCTGCTCTGCTGTTTTCCTCCCTGCCGATCTGTTCTATCCTCACCACTTCAAACTTCTTGATTTCGGTTTTGATTAGCTCTTGGTACTTAGCCATTCTGTCATCCTTTGCTTCATAGTCGCCAGATATTTGGTTTACCACCAGCTGTGAGTTGCTGTAAACCATTAGCTCGGTGGCCTTCATGTAGAATGCTGATTTGAGACCTGCAAGAAGCGCTTCATACTTCGCTTCGTTGTTTGATGCTGGGAAGCCAAGGTTGATTGCCTGCTCCACTACTAGACCGTCTGGAGAGATGAGGACTATGCCAAGTCCTGCTCCATGTCGGTTGGATGCTCCATCCACGAAGAGTTTCCACATCTCTCCAACGAACAACTTCCAGCAGGTGGAGGGATCAGAGGATGCCTTAGGATCTTCTGTGTTGCCGGTGTCTTCTTCCAAGTCCATGCTTGCTGTCTGTCCCTTACAACCTGATTGTACCAAGTCTTTATTTGTTGGTGAGTCCTGACTTGGTATAGCATGGTTCACTTCTTCCTTCCTTTCTTTACTCTGGTCTGCCTTGGGGCCTGACTGAGTAACCTGTACTAGGGGTTGCGTTATTCCGACGTCAACTTCTATCCCTAGGTCGGTTGTTTCAGTTAGGTCGACTGGGCAAATATGATGACTTCCAGGAGTGAACTCTGCGACAAAATCTGCCAATGCTTGAGCTTTTATTGCGGTTCTGGGTTGGAACTTGATGTCGTATTGTCCCAACTCTACTGCCCACTTCAGAATTCGCCCAAAGAAGTTCGCCCTTTCAAACAAAGCCTTTAGTGGGAAGGCTGTGAGGACAACAATGGTGTGAGCGTGAAAGTAGTGCGATAGTTTCCTTGAGGCCATCATCAAGGCCAATGCCAGTTTCTCCAGTGGCAAGTACCTTGTTTCGGCGCCTAGTAATATCTTGCTGACATAGTAGATGGGTAGATGTTGGGTTCCTTCTGCACGGACCAACACTGCGCTGACTGCGTGCTACGATACTGCCAGATATAAGAAGAGTTCTTCTCCAGGGGTTGGTGTTACAAGTAGGGGCGGAGAAGACATGTATTCCTTCAAGCTTTCCAAAGCTCGGTCACATTCTTCGTCCCACTCAAACTTGGCCTTGAGGGCATGAAAAAATGGTCGTAGCCTATCTGACGATCGGCTAATGAACCGATTGAGCGCGGCTGCCATGCCGGTGAGATGCTGTACTTCTTTGACTGAGTTTGGTCTCTCCAGATCCTGAATTGCCTTGATCTGAGAAGGGTCTGCTTCTATACCTCGGTTGGTCACCAAGAAGCTAAGAATTTGCCTGATCCTACTCCGAATGCACACTTCGATGCGTTGAGGCGTAACTTATGCTTCTTCAGGATCTCAAACATCTCACTTAGGTCCTTGAGGTGGTTATTTTCATCCTTGCTCTTGATCACCATATCGTCGATGTAAGCCTCCATTGTTCCGCCTAACAACGGCTCAAACATCTTGGTGACCATTCTCTGGAATGTCGCCCCTGCGTTCTTTAGGCCAAAGGGCATGACCTTGTAACAGTATAGTCCTCTTGGAGTGATGAAAGATGTGACCTCCTGGTCCGGTTCATGCATTGCGATCTGGTGGTAGCCTCTGTATGCATCCAGGAAGCTAAGTCGGTTGTGTCCCGCCGTCAGGTCTACCAGTTGATCAATCCGTGGTAGAGGAAAGCTATCTTTAGGGCATGCTTTGTTGACAGTTTTATAGTCGACACAGACGCGCCACTTGCCATTCTTCTTTGGCACTACGACAGTGTTGGAGATCCATCTGGGGTAGTGCACCTCTCTGATTGTCCCTGCTTCCAATAAGTTTCCCACCTCTTCTGCCACTATTTCGGCGTGGTGGAGTGCCGATCTACGGGTGCGCTGAATGATTGGTCTGGCAGATGGGTGGACATTGAGTTGGTGACAGATGAAGTTGGGATCAATGCCTGGCATGTCGTATGGAGTCCAGGCAAACACTTCGATGTTAGAGGTCAAAAATTCCAAGACCTCTAACCTCTCAGCGCTGGACAACGACGAACCGAGCAAAAAGAACTTATCCGGGTTCTTTTCATCTATTCTGACTTCCACCAAGTCTTCCACCGCTTTCTGGCTTGCTGCTTTGCCGACGTCTGCGAATAGTTCATTACTCTCAGGTTCTTCCACCGAATGAACATACCCCTTTGCAGCGCGGCTTCCGTTCACCGTGACAAAACATTGCTTGGATATGATTTGATCTCCATAGACTTCCTCTATTACTCCGGTGTCGTTTGGGAACCGCATCACTTGGTGGTAAGATGACGCCACCGAGCGCATGGCATGCAGCCATGTTTTGCCCAAGATGATGTTGTAAGTGGAGGGGACTTTCAATACCCAGAACTCCACTTGCTTCGTCACACTCCCTGCTCGGACTGGAAGGATGATCTTGCCGACTGGCCATTCTGGCATTGAGTTAAATCCAATCAGGGGTGACACTGCTGGTGCTAAGTCTTTGTCTTGCAGCTTCAATTGTTTGAACGTCTCATAGTACATGATTTCGCATGAACTACCTTGGTCAATCAGAATCCGCTTGACGTCAAAATCCTTGACTCGGAGAGTGACGACCAGGGCATCATTGTGAGGGCAATATATTCTGTCCAAGTCTTTATCCGAAAAAGACATAACATTTGTGGCCTCTGTCCTCCCCTTCTTGACGACAGGTTGGGCACTTAGTACCTCCCTTAAGTGCTCAGCCTTCTTGATCGAACCTCTGAGCTCACATACACGCTCAGGTTCGAAGACTCCATGTATCACATTGATAATGCCTTGAGGTGGAGCGTCGATTGGCATCCCATTGGGGTTATTATGGTCCTGGGGGGCTGGCTGTGCCCCGCCTTCAATGTATTTGTCTAAGTGGCCTGCCGCCACCAACTCCTCCAAGTGCTGCCTCAATGGGGTGCAGTTCTCAGTGCGGTGCCCTTTTTCTTTGTGGAAGGTGCACCGTGATCTGTCGTCGTAGTCCTTCTGAGCTTCGCCTAACTTGGCTGGCCATTTGACGAAAGGCTCGTCGCGAATCTCACTAAGTATTCGGTAGATCGGTTTCTTGAAGACCGTGGTGATGGCAGTGCGGACTCTCAACCATCTTTTGTCCCGGTCTTCTCCGTTGTCCCGTCTGCCACGCCCGTTTCTGTTCGGCCGATCTACCGCATTGACCTTTGCTGAGGCCTTCTTTTCTGGTACTGCGGTTGTGCTAGACTTTGCTTTAGCACGGGCGCCGTCCTCCTCCACCCTGATGTGTTGATGCACTCTTTCCATCAGGGCCTCCATGGTGAGGGGTGGCGTCATGGTGATAGAATCCCTTAGTCTGTTCCCGACTGGGAGTCCTCTCTTGTATTGTGCAATGGCGAGATTGGTTGGGCAATCCCCAATCTGATTAAATGTCTCCCAGTAGCGACTATTATATGACCTTAGGGTCTCTTTGTCGCCCATGTCGATGGAGAGTAGCTGATCGATCTCCACCGGGGTCTTGGTGTTCGTTCGGAACCTTGTGACGAACGCCTCCGCCAATTGCGCCCAGGAGGCTATGCTGCCTTCTGGGAGTTTCTCAAACCAAGTAAGGCCCAGATCTCCAAGGCTTGAAGGGAATAGGATGCACATCAAGGCCTCATTCCGCCGGTATACAGCCATGACCTGGCGAAAGTGGCTCAAGTGCGAGTAGGGGTCCGTCTTCCCCTCGTATGTATTGAATTTGGGCTGAAGGAAGCCTGATGGTAGGGGCGCGTTCTCTATTGCTGGGACGAATGGTGAGGTCTGCAGCCTCGCCAATGCCTTATCCGCTGGTTCGTAGGCCGAGCGCGGTAGTGGCATTCCAACCTCGACGCTTCCATGCGTCCGAGGAGCCAACCGTTGTAAGGCAGAAACTCTATGTGGATCACGTGCCCTGGCGTCTTCCCTGCATCGTGCCTTTTCATCTAGCACGGTTCGTAGGTCGGACGATCTGGGCAACTCGGTCTGTCTGGACCTTGTTTGGTGCGTATGTGAGGGCCAATAAGTGCTTCCTTCTGTGTAAGACCTTTCAGATCTCGTCCTCTCAGACCTGGAGTGACGAGTCCTGGAAGATCTGGCCTGCGTGTCGCCTGTCCTGAGGCTTCTGTTTTCTGCTTGGGAGGGTGTAGAATTTCTACTACGACCCTCTGAGTGGCGAGGGGGCGTCTTGTTGTTGCGCCCCTCTCCTGTCGCCACTTCTTTTCCTTTCATCTGGCGTTTTAGAGATTCCATGTTTGCCGCCATCCGTCGTATCAACTCGTCTTGTTCCCTGACGCGATCCTCCAATGTTTGAGGATCAACCCTGCGCCTTTGTCTTTCTGGGCTTTGCGAACGAGAGGGATGAGGGCTGTTATTCCTCCTTCTACCCCTGGCATCCCTCCTGGAATCTTGTCGTTGCTCCAAGTCCGCCATAGAAGGGATCAAAGGTAGTCCTTCGCGTCTTGCACCTCCCTGTGGTGTTTGTCCGTCGATGGCGGACTGCGATACATCTTCGTTGTGCGCCATTGAATTTTGAGAGAAAAAGCTTGATCAAAAGGTTGTTCTTGTCTGTTCTTCCCACAGACGGCGCCAATTGTACGGGAAAGAGATACACCTTCTCGTATAATCCTGTTGATCAAGTCTGCGCTCCTCCGTGCGACGTCGTTCCACTACCTGAAAACACAAACGTGAGCTAACCGGCGAGTGTGTGCCGGAAACCTCTCCGATGCCTAAGTCAGTCAACAAGACAAATAGGCAAAAGCTCTATGTATTCAGGGAGCAAAATTGCATTACCTCTTCATAGGTGATATTGGTGAGCTTTTATAGGTTTCGTGTGACACAATCCTAGTAGGACTCTAACTCCTCCACGTAGAGTCCTCCTAGGATTCATACTCCTGGAAGATAATGCTTATCCTCCAACACCCCCCTCACTGCTTAAACCAAGTGAGATGGTTTCCATGGCCGAACTCCAATAGGACCGAAGTAGCTGTCAGTTCGGCCCTCACCTTAATCTCTCTTACCTCGGCTTTCTCATGCTAAAACCAAGCTATTCATAAGAACGGAACCGAACTACTACTTAAGAGTACCTAGCACACTTCGGTTTCCACATGTTACGACCGAACTAACTGTCGATGACCGAATTGCCCAGAATACATTACCCAACCGAAGTACAAACAATTTCCTACTTCGGCCGGACTAATCACAACAGTCATGACCGGACTAACTACTAAGTCTCTTCTTCGGACCGGAGTAACATATACGGTCCATAATCGCAGCTCGGCCCAATTCAAGTATAAATTCCCCTCTCAGGATGAACACATTCCTGACCATTTCGTATTTTGTAAACAAGGTATACATGCTTTTTGGATCCATTGCATCTGGTAGGTTATCCACAAATAATGTGAACAAACCCGCCCTTCTCTTCTCGTTCCATGCTTCCTGTTTCCCATGCCTTCTTCTTTGCTTTACCACTGGAATCCATCATCCTTGCTCTCGTTGCTTCTCCATTATTTCTAGTAGGTTATCCTCTTTTTTCCTAATATGATTTGATGAAAAGGCTACCAATGTTCGATGAACTTAGTTTAAAACTTTGCACATGATGGTACAATTGCACATGGACAAGAAGTTAGATATGAACTAAAAGTTCCTAAAAACCCTTTTTGCATTTGGTTCTAGTTTTGCATGGGACCTTTTTATCTTTGGGGTTGTGTTTTGGCTTACTTAAATGTCTATGGAAAAGGTTGTGCAAGAATGCTTCTCTTTTCCCTCTTCCACCACCAAAGCTCTCTTTTCCTCTCATCTCCCTCTCTCTCTATGCCGTATGAATGTGTGTATGTGGTGTTTGATGTGCAAATGTGTGGAGGAAGGTGGTGTATTTATAGAAAATTTGGTATGAAAAGTCCAAAATGCCCATTAGTTTCAAATGAATTGAATAGTCTTGGATTAGGATGTAATAGAATGAGGGGTGATTAGGGCCCTAATTGTGTATTAAAACATGATCTAATTAGGTTTAGACTTAAGCAAAACTAAATTGGTTGGCTAGTACAAAACCTATATGATGAGTTTTGGTACCTAGCTCAATGTTCTTCTATGAATTAAGCAAACTTGTTTCCCAAAGTACCTATATATCGATATGCATAGGGTGGCCGGCCCATGTGGGTTGATTTTGTGTGGATTTTCTTTTTATTTTGTATGTACAAATTTCATATATATTGTAGATATTTGTGTACAAAAAGATTTAATAAATAAAAGGTACAAATATATATATATATATATATGTGTGTGTGTGTGTTTGTTTATGGGTGTAAAGGTACTTGATTTGGGGTTAATGTGCAATTAAAATAAAATGTAAGGGCTTGGGCTTAATTAGAATTTTTATTTAAGTGTAGAATTTAATTAAATTAGAGTTAGGGAAAGCAATTTGGTTTAAGTTTCTTTGTTTTCTAATTAAAAGACGATTAACTGAACGAACTTAATGAGAATTGGAAATCTAGGATTTTGAGTGTTTATTTTATAATTAGGGGGTTAATTAATTATTATTAAGGTATTAAAAATGATTTCTAAGTTATTGGGATCGATTAAGATTCGCATGGTTCTGATTGATATGTGTTATCGATTCTAAAGTTAAAATTGTAAGTAAACGAGGAATCGAGAGTTTTCATTCAAATAACCCAAAGGTAAGGGCCTTAAAATAATTTACAAAAGTCAAGAGTCTCATTGATTTGCATGCACATTTTATCGAAAGTATCAAGGGTAAATTATGTAAATGGTCCATGTAGTTTAGACGAAATGTCAATTTGGTCCCTATTATTTTAATTTGTTCGATTTTGTCCCTTAATTTAACGGATGGTGTCATTTTAGTCCAATAAATAATGATTGTTAAGTTTAGTGGACGGAAAGTCAAACTATTTGTCAATTTGGTCCCTATAGTTTACACATTTAACGGATTGTGTCATTTTAGTCCAATAAATAACAGTTGTTAAGTTTGGTGGATGGAAAATCAAACTATGTGTACCAAATTGACATATATTTTGACGGAAAGTAAACTACAGAAACCAAATTGACACATAATTTGACTTTTCATCTACCAAACTTAACAACCGTTATTTATTATACTAAAATGACACAATCCGTTAAATTAAGAGGCAAAATCGAACAAATTGAATTAATAGGGATTAAATTGACACATTGTATAAACTAAAGGGACTATTTATATAATTTACCCAGTATAAAACATTCTATGCCAAATGTTCCAATATAATATATACAATCTCCAACCTTACACACTCAACCTTAAGCTATATATCAGTAATGATAAAACATACGTTGTCCCCTAATGTATACATAATAATCCTCTCTTCTATCTTTACACTAAGCATGAATCTTCTCTATTCCACCAAGGGGAACAAAAAGAAGGCCAGAAAGCACAGTTTTAAATATCATATCGGTTAATACATATTGAAATTTTAAACTTCTCATATCGATATTTATCAATATATCAATCGATATATGACCGCATCACTGTCCTTTCCCTTAGCCATGGACTTCATCACTTCAATCTTTTTGATGATCTCTTAGAGCCACATCACACTTGCACTAAAAGAGAGCTTGAAGTGGATGTTTCTTAAATTCTTTATGCCACAAAATCCCGCAACAACTGAGCAGCAAAGCTCTTCCTATTTTGAATGTCGACATTCTCAAATCCAATGTCGGAATGGGAAGGTTGTGAGGTGTTCATATTCATACCATTGTAATGAGTCTCAACACTTCCCAAATTGAGTCTACTTCCCAACTGGATGTTGTGGTTGGATATGTAGTTTTGCCCAGCATTCGACAGAGACATGTTTTCGCAGTGGGGAAGGCCAAGAGTGAGTGAAACACTGTTTCCATGGTACCTTGTGGTGGCCAATTGTTCATGATCCACAAATCTTCCAATATCCCCAATTGGGTATGAACCAAATCCACTACCATGACTATTACTAGTTATACTAGTGCCAATTGTCTCACTATTTTTCATGTCCATGTCCATTGAAAGTATGCTACTTGGTGAACTCAACATGTCTGAACTTCTCGGCTTCTTTGGACTTCTTTGAAAATTGGTGAAGCCGCCTTGAAGCGATCGTTCAAGCGGTGATGTTGAAGCTGCTGAGTTTGAGATTTCAGTGGGAGAAGAAGTGCGGTTGATTGCTGTCTCTTGCTTGGATTGTAGACTACTATTAGTTTGATCCATTTGGAAAGTGGTGTTCTCTTGTGGAGTAGTGAATTTTGATCCTGAGTCCTTGTTAGGTTCTTTTTGGTTCATGTTGTTCTCAGAACCATTTGGGTCTTGATCCTTCATTTCCTCCAAGTACATATCTTCAACCATTGGCTTCCATAGCCGGACTCGAGCATTTATGAACCAATTAGACACCTGCATTTCATACAAAAATCCTTTAATTACTTTGGTTCGGAATAAAGATCTATATTTCATGATCAATAAGCTAAATCAATACTTTATATTACGCTACATCAATACTTTAACAATACTTTAAGTTTAAAAATGATTAGAAATACCATATATTAATCCAATTTTTTTAATTTAAATTTCCTACCAATAGAAACAAAGTTTGCATCTGGTGGTAAAAAATAAAAATAAAAACTAAAACTAAAATTAAAGTCTCTCTACTACATCATCATTATGTGGACCAGATAGTTGAACCTGACCCATTATGCTTGTCATGAGTCTGTCTTCAATAATTTACTCCTTCCATTTCTTTAGGTTACTATGTGTAAATCATTTATGAAAAAATCATATTAATTCAATAAATGTAGTCATATGAGTTTATCATATTTATTTTTATAACAGTTGATGACAAATATAATTTTAAAAATAGAGGATCTATGTTTTATCTGATTTAGATTTATTTATATGATTTTCTATTCAGAAATTTAAAAAAAGAACAAAGTGGATTATCGAAACAAGACTCGTGACGGGCCTAGTGAGCCAAATTGGACTGTTCAGTTGACTAATTTGGACTGGAGAGAATCTAGAATCCTTTTTTTTTTTGATCAGCAAAAAAAGAAAAAACTTTATTGATGAAGAAGCATAATACATGCAAAAATACATCAACAAAGCAGGGGAGTGCAGAGAGCATCATAGCTAAGCTTAACGATCCCAACTAGGTTGGCACCGCAAAGAAAGCGCAATCATATGCTAGCACTCGACCCAGGATTGGTGAGGAACCAAACCAAGGACACCCAGAGAGAAAAGATCACCCAAAAACAAAACAGACAACTAACAAAAAGCTTAACCTTAATGCTATGCAGCCACTGAGGTGGAAGGCAACCTCAGCCAAAAACTCTTAGAACAACAACTTTCAAACAGACTAGATCAAAACCAACTAACAAAACAGAGGATCACAGCAGCCATGCATTGTGATACCAAAAGTTCATAGCTGCCCTCAGAGCAGCCATGCCCCAGCTGCATAACACAGCAGACCACACCCTAGCTTCAGACCAAGCTTCAACCAACAGCCATCACAGCAGCCATCACAGACCAACCCAGCAGAACTAAACCAATCATACCAGCACCAAGACAATAACAAGAGCTCATGATTTCAAGGGTCTGCACTATTCACCTCCCAGCAGCAGCAGAGCCTAATTCCACACCCCAGCAGAATTTCAAACCACCTGACAACCATCACTGCTTTTGTCACAAAAACACCAGTGCAAAACCAGCTCCAAGACCTTAAGGCTCCACAATAGCAGCATCAATTACTAATAGCAGTTTCAATCCAGAACAAAACAGAGTGGCACCTTGACAGACCTATACATTCAGACCAACTGACATACCTATTCGCCTACTAGTTAACCCCAGCAGTGACAAATCCTACTCTTCAATAGCAGTGGCAAAGCAACTAGATCACCCAGCTTACACAGCTAAATCACCCAACTCTGTCCTATAGACAGAACCTCACTTGCTGCAAGTTATACACTATATCATTGACAGAGTAATAAGAAAAGGGGGAAGAAGATCTGAACCACAACGCAATTCTGATTTTGATAGCATCACATAACTCTTCAAAGTCCACCAGAGATCCATTAAAGATACTGTCATTGCGCTGCTTCCAAATAGACCAAAGTACTGCCAACGGAATAATGTTCCAAAGCACCATTTCCTTTTTTTTTAATTTTGTACCAACCCACCAGAGAAAAAGGCTGCCTACAGAGCCAGGAATTGCCCATTTAACACCCCACCAGTCCAAGATTTTTGACCAAATTCTCCAGGTAAAGGGACAAAACAGCAACACATGGTTAATAGATTCCAAATCATTATTGCAGAATATACAATTCACATTAGACCCTCTACTGAGAACACCAAGCCTTTGAAGAAAACATGATGTCTTAATCCTCCCTTTCCATGATGACCACCCAAAAAATTGAACCCTTGGTGGAGCCACATTCTTCCAAATGAACCCAGTTACTTTGCTAATAACCTTAGAAGGTAAAACATTCCAGCTATAAGCAGAGTCAACAGTGTAGACCCCAAATTTATTTGCCTTCCATCTGATGCTGTCCATCCTATCAAACCTAAGCACTGGAGCATTAAGCAATAACAAATTCAGCCTCCCCAACTCCTCCACTTCCCACTGAAACAAGGCTCTTCTGAAATTAAGCTTCCATTCTTGAAAACCAAAACCCCTGTTCCTCACCCCTGCCACAGACTCAGATTTGTCCAGAGACACAGAGAAAAGTCTGGGAAATTCATCTTTTAAACAGATATTCCCAATCCAAGTGTCAGTCCAGAACATTGTTCTTCTTCCATCACCAATGTCCAGCACTAAGTTTTGCTTGAAAAAATTCACCAGCTGAGGGCACAAGCCAGCAACACCCGCAATATCTCTCCAGATCATGGACAGCTTGGGATTTTCGACTGGTACAGGCCACCAACCTCTACCAACCTCAGGATATTTGCAACATATCACTTGTTTCCAAAGTGCATTATCTTCAACACCAAATCTCCACCACCATTTCAACAAAAGACAATTATTCCATAATCTCACCCTTCTAATTCCTAAACCTCCTTGACTTTTACTTTGAGTGATCTCCCCCCATTTAACCAAGTGAATTTTCCTCCTAAGTTCATCACCACCCCATAAGAATCTAGACTGAATTTTCTCAAACTCATTTGCAACCCCTACTGGCATCTTAAACAAAGATAAGTAATAAACCGGTAGAGAAGATAACACAGACTTAATTAACGTCAACCTACCTGCAAATGAAAGGAATCTCCTTTTCCAAGAAGCCAATCTTTGTTTACATTTGTCAAGCACTGGTTGCCAAGTCCTTCTTCTCCTTGGATTAGCTCCCAGAGGTAAACCCAAATATTTGAGCGGCAATTTTTGATGCAAACAATTCAGTTTAGCAGCAAGGTCTTCAAAAGACTCTTCATTAATCCCAACCCCACTGACAACACTCTTGTGGTAGTTAATCTTGAGCCCGGACAGAATTTCAAAACATCTCAAGATCCTTTTTATTGTGACTACCTCTTCCCAGTCAGCTTCACAGAACAGTATTGTGTCATCAGCAAATTGCAAGTGTGTTATCTTCATACCAATAGAACCAACAGCTGCTCCTTTAATCAAACCCATTTGTAATGCTCTGCCCAACAGGATGTTTAAACCCTCAGCCACAATGTTAAACAGGAATGGTGATAGTGGATCACCTTGCCTAAGCCCTCTCAAAGGCTTGAATTCAACTGTTGGTGATCCATTTACCAATATAGAGATATGTGCTGAGGACACACACTCTTTCATCCAATTAATCCATTTAGAACCAAACCCAAAGTTATACAACATAGAGAAAAGAAACCCCCAATTTATTGAGTCATAGGCTTTCTCAAAGTCAAGTTTCAAGACAAAACCTTTTATCTTATTCTTCTTCCACCCATCAACAACTTCATTGGCAATCAAAACTCCATCCAAAATATTTCTGCCTCCAATAAATGCTGATTGAGACTCGCTAATAATCATAGGCAACACTTGCTTGATCCTATTAGATAGTACCTTTGCTAGGATTTTGTACAGAGAGCCTATGAGACTAATAGGCCTGTAGTCATTAAGGCAAGAAGGGTTATCATTTTTTGGGACCAAGGCAACAAAGGAACTGTTAACTCCATGGGCTAGCTTAGAATTTTGATGGAATTCCTTCATGAATTGTAATACATCACCTTTGAGTGACTGCCAACACTTTTGGAAAAACAACAAATTGAATCCATCAGGCCCAGGGGCCTTATTCCCATCGCATGATTTGATTGCTGATATAATTTCTGCTTCTGAGAATTCAGCTTCTAATGCATCCCTAATTGCATCACCCCCAATAGACTTGAACGAACCTGATAAAGTTGGCCTTCTGAACCAAGTTTCAGTGAACTGATTCCTAAAATGCTGCAACACTTCAGCCCTTATTTCTTCAGGATCCTCCTTAATGTTCCCATTTACGTTTAGTGAACACAAAGCATTTCTACTATTTCTTGAGGCCGCCAAAATATGGAAAAACTTAGTGTTTTTATCACCTTTTAATGCCCAATTAACTCTAGATTTCTGAAACCAAACCCATTCCACCATTTTGGTCAGCTTCCATAATTCCCCTTTTGCCTCCCTTCTTCTAGCAAGTTCTACTACAGTTAAAGGTCTATCTTCAGCTGTTAGGTCAAGCAAATGCAGCTCTTGTTCCAGAAGCTTGAGCTTAGATTCCACATTGCCAAAGACTTCAATGTTCCATTGCTTGAGAACTAATTTAAGTGCTTTAAGCTTCCTTAAACACTTGAAACCAGCCCAACCTTGAACAATGGTTGCAGCCCAGGTATTATCCACCAAGGATTTAAATTGAGGGTGTAGGGACCAAGCATTCAGAAACCTAAATGGCTTTGGACCCCAATCCCTCTCATCTTCCATTAAAAGAATAGGGCAGTGATCTGACCACCTCCTAGGTAAGCCCCAAAGCTTGAAATTGAAATTATGCACCCATTCTGGACTTAACAGAAACCTGTCAATCCTACTCCACCTCACACCTTCTTGAGAGTTACACCATGTGAATTTTCTCCCCATCATATGCATGTCACAAACTTCCAAGTTGTCAATGAAATCATTAAAATCCCGCATACCCCTATCTCTCCTACAGCATCCCTTCCTCTCAGAAATATTCCTAATTTCATTAAAATCACCCCCTAAACACCAAGGTTTATCATACAAAGATTTTAATGAAATCAAAATATCCCACACCTTCCTCCTATTAGTACTATCATTGGGGGCATAAATATTAACAACAACACAATCCAAATTGTTAAAAAGAGTACCTGACAAAATGATGAAATTGTGGTTGCAACAACAATCCACCATTTGAAAGGCATCTGGATTCCAGATGCACAGAAGGCCACCAGCTGCACCAACTGAGTCCACTGCCATGAATTCCATCCTATCTCCATACCAGCAAGATTTCACAAACGCTGCATCTATTTGTGCCCTCTTAGTTTCCTGTAGAAGTGCCATCTCCACCTTTTTTTCAGAGAGTAATTTCTTTATTTTGTTCCTTTTAGAAGCTTTGCCCAACCCTCGCACATTCCAAGATAATATCTTCATAAATACCATATTTTTAATCACCAATACACCCGAGGAGTACTATTCAAATTGCAGCTCCACCCTTCTTTAACATTCTTTCCTTGTCTTCTCCTTCCAATTCCACCAACTTGCTTAACACTTCTACCTCATTTCCATCATAATTTAACCCAAGAACCTTCCCAATTTGGAGTGATGCTTCAGCCTCATTAAGCAGTAATTGTCCGCTACCAGACTTACTTGCCATTGACATTGAGATTGCAGCAACAGCCGACCTGAAAATGGCTCCTTTCTTCAGATTTAGAGCAGCACCTGCCCCCTCGATCATGTTTCCTTTTTGTTTCCTTTGTACTCGTGCAGCTCCTTTATTTTTCACCTTCACATTCCTTTGCCCTTTGTGAGCTACTTGTACGCTTTTATTCAGGACCACACTGTGGGTTCCTTCCCCAATCCTAGTTTGGGCTTCCTTTTCCCTGATAGTTTGAACAAGATAGTTCATTTTGGGTATTGACTCTGGTTCACTAACTTCGGAGAGCCTTTGGCCCAACAAATTATCACATTCCACAGCATGGGCCTCATTAAGAACTACCTCTAGATTAAGCCCAGGCCTATTCATCTCAGACCCAGTAACACTCCTCACAAAGCCCGGAGTAACAATTTCATCCTCCACTCTACTGATCTCTACATTTTGAATTTGCATAGGGTTCACCACTGGCTCATTTAATGCAGCCCCGCATGCGCCCCCAACTTCTGATAGCTCCATGTTCATGTCAGAGTCTTGAACCACAGATACGTTTTCAAAACTACGAAGATCCTCCTTGTCATTCTGACCAGCAAGCATTTCCTTCCTATCTTCATCCACCACATCATCCTCTTTGGCCAGCTCACCGTCAAACTGGCCCTCCACCTCAGCATATACCTCTTCCTTCTTACTCTCCACTATCGACATCTGCTCCCTGACTTCGCCATTGGAGCTGGAAGCTTCTCCCTTACTCTGTATGATGCAACATTTGCATTGATTATGGGTGATCTCCGATATACCCCGTTGTTCTTCGCACACTTTCACTGGATACAGCACCCCCTTACAGCACAAATTAATAGTTCTATTAATAGATTCCATACACTTAGTGGCTATTTTCACTCTTCCACAGCTTAACGATGTCATTCTGGATGTATCATCATCCAGGCCAATAACTTCCCCCCAAACCTTCCCTATGTTACTGAAGGTTTTGACACCCCACAGGTTCAGTGGCACACCATAACATGTAAGCCAAATGAGCCTTTCTTGTTCAATAACCATACCTTGTTTCCATTCCGTAATCCACTCACACCACTCGTAGATCCACCGCTCCATTATAACCAGCTTATCTTTCATACATTCCACTGATTCGAAAGTCAGGACTATGTCTCTACCGCCTCCATCTCTAACCTGCAAATTACCCAGTCCTCTAGACTTCAGTTCCTCTTTAAACTCTGCCACATAGCGTATAGACTTAAGACGAACAATCACACTACTACACAACCATCCATTTCCTTCCTCAAAAGCATTTATGGTTAAACTAGTGTTTGCCCTGTCCCTCCTTCCGCTAACAACCTGAGCATATGACTTTCCCCCTTGTATCATGGCTTGAACTCCACTTGTCTTCCCCATCTCCGTCCTTCCAGTAGGTAACCTTGGTGTGCTCTGCTTCACTTCCATACCTTTAACAAACTCTGCTGCTTTTACTCTCAATGCTCTGTTGTCACACCAAAGTCCATGGGCTTTTTGGACTGCCATATTTGCTGCCACTGAACAATCCTAGCGAACGAAGCCAAATCTTGAACGCGTCAACTTTCTTCTTTTATTTGGGATGTACACATCCCTTACAACCCCAAACTTGCTGAAAATACCGTACAGACCTTTAGGATTCATGGATTCTGGTAAGTTGTCCACAAAAATCGTATGAAGAGCAGTCCCCAAACCTTTACTCCCATTACCTTTTCCACCATGTTTGTGCACCACCGGAATCCAGCCTTTCTCCATGTTCCGATTCTAATAAACTGAGAGAATCTAGAATCCTAAAAATAGTTAATATAAAGTATTTTCTCCAAAAATAATAATAATAATAATAATAATAATAATAATAATTCTTTTAGAAGAACTAATCATTTTATGTCTCTAAACCTCTCTATACAATGTTTCAAAATGCTTATAACCATAAAAGAATCTCAAAAAACATAATTCAATAATTTTATAAAAAAAATCTTGCCAAGTAAAATCTAATTGATACCTGGCCCCTAGTAAGCCCTGTTTGTTTCGCAAGCATGTGTTTATCTGAGTCTTTAGGATACCTGCATAGCAAAGTAGTCAATTGTTATCTGAAGTCAAAGCCTGTGTTTATTGAAGTCAAAAACATCAACAAACTCCTTTTTTTTTTCTTTTTTTTTTTTTGTAAAAAAAAAAAAAAAAAACACTCTTACGGGTGAAGGAAGTGCTCAAAGAGCCAAGCACGAAGAACAGAAACAGCTCTCTCAGGCAAACCTCTCTGGGGTCTCCAAGCATTGTGTTGTTGGACCATTCCCAACTGTTGTAGAGCCCGTTGTTGTCGAAGCTGATGATCCACAAACTTGAGTCTCGAACCTGAAGCCTCACTAGTCTTCTCATCTTCACCAAGGCTCTTGCATGCGGCTTTGATTTGGGTGGTAATGGCATCTTTCAGATACCTGAATTGCTTTGAGATTGTTTGCAAAGCGAGGGCGGTGTACGATTTCGCTGACCCAGTTCCTGCTGCCTGCTCAAATGATGAAACTACAATCTGCATTTGGTGATGGTACTGTCTGTATCTTTGCTCCACCTTCAATGGTTACAAGAAATATACAAAAACCAGTTTTTCTAATTAGTTAGTAAGTAAGCATGTTCTCAAAGTTCAAGTAAAACCAATCAAAGCAGGTAATCCCAATCAGATAAGGTGGGCTATATAATTTGTTATTTTGGATAAATTACATTGAAAGAAAAAATACATCAAGCTTCACAAGTTTAGTATAATTATATTCATCATCCTTTATTAAGATTAGAATAACTAGAACTAATGCAAATGATATGTAAAAAGATAGATGAATAAGGGTTACGTTTTAGTATTAAATAGATAATACCATCATTTTTCTATATACAAGTTTAACGAATTACTGATAAAAAAAAAAAATTGAGTAAAGTGTTATATAAATTAAAATTTTAAAAGAATTCAACGTAATTATTTAAAACTTATGAAACTTAATGTATTTTTTTCAAATTTTAAGGAAGGTTAATGAAATTTACCCAAAATAGTAACCTTTTCAATTAAATTAAATAAATTATTATTATTTTTTATTATAAGAGTCAATGCCAGTTTAGGTTTTCTTTTCTCTAATATTTTTGTTTATGACAACAATATCGTTCTTTTTTATTGTATCCAAACCATCTTAATAAGTTTTCGCTAAAATTATCTTCAATTAATGTTACTCTTACTATTTTACAAATATCAATTTTAATGATATTTTTTCCTAATCACACTACACTTTCATCAAATATCTTTATTCCTGCAACACTTATTTTATGAACATTGTTATTTCCTAGTTACCTAACGTTTTGTCTTATAAAGCAACACTTATTTTATGAACATTGTTATTTCCTAGTTACCTAACGTTTTGTCTTATAAAGCATTTTTTCGCACTATATAGTTCTTTAAAAAAAATAAAAAAACTTTTAATTTTATTGATATTCATCAATTACATAATAGTCCAGAAGTATTACTCCGCCTGATTCAACCTACCTTGACTCTATGGATTAGATCATGTCTAATCCCTCCTCATCCTTATTAATAATTAAACCTGAACAACAAAAAATTTCACTCTATTTTATATCTTGATTTTCAATTTTCACCTCTCCATTTTTATATTTCTATATTGCTACTAAAATTTCATATATTTAGTTTAAGTTCTACAATTTTTAAACTATTTTGACCGGAGTGTTTCTCTCTAAATTTTTATTTTAGTATTAATTCATATCTTAATTTCACCCATTATAATAATATCATCTAAAATAGCATACACTGTGTGATATTATCATGGATGTGTTTAGTTAATTTATACATAGCTAAAACAGATAGTAATGACTAAAAAATTGTTGTTAATACAACAATTTTATAATAATTGAAAATTCACTAATTTCCATTATGATCCAATTGTAATTACAACTATTTTACAGTTAATCATCACACATTTTCTTTTATTTAAAACCATAAAAACAAGCTTTGAGCCCACCAAGCCCACCATGCAGTAAAATGAGTTTGCCTAGAGTAATTATTCAGTACTGCGCAGTACCACGTTGAGTTTTTAAATAATAAGGTATTAAAAAATAAAAATGCTATTAGACAATGAAAATTTACTTCAAATCTTACATTAAAAAGGGTATTGTGTTGCTGTAAAACTAGTATGATATGATTGACACCAAAATAAATGTAAATTATTAAATTTTTTTAACTATATAATTTTTTAATTTAAATAGCATGAAGTAATATTTCATGACTTAAATCATTTTGTAAATTATTCCCATTTTCTAGCTGTAATTTTTTTTTATAGAAGCTGGCATTGTCTAGGTTGGACCTACACGTTTTGACCCAAGCAAGAGGCTCAGGCCCAATTTTTGTCCCTTTTCTAAACATCAAATTTACCCAATTTCCTTCTTCGATTCGAACCTGTATGATAACATAGTTCGAAATATCAGCCAATATTTATTGATATTTGAGATGATAATTGATATATCAATTGATACCGTTGAATATAAATTGCTATTTAACAATATCATCGATACCTGATATCACTATTTAAAACAATGATCAATAACAATCAAACTCCTCACTTAGTTTTGGCAGTAAGTTTTTCTCTCCGTGATCCAAAAAAAAAATTCAAAAATGAGCCAATTTGAACCTTCACATACTCTAACCAATGGATTTTCATATGAGGATCAAAACCCATCTCAAATCGAAATTAAATCCAATTCTAGTGATCAAATTTGAGTTAATAAAGAAAGCAAATAAATTAAGTTACCTCATCAAGCATATTAACAAGCTTTGCCTTCTTCATCTGAGCCTCTTGTCTCTGCGCCGCCGTGAGCTCAGCCCCACTCTTAGAACTTGCTTCCCCACCACCACCACTTGAACCGCCGTTTCCCTCACTCTCCGCCATTGATTCTCTACTCATCTTCGCCTTCTCTTTCGTCCCCTCACTGTCGTCGATCTTAATCGCCTTCCCAACATTAACAACTTCATCAAGAAGTTGCTGTGCAACAGTCAAGTACTTGGAACCCAAAATCACACCGGAGATTCCATTCGACACCGAAGAATATGAACCACCTGATCCCTGCCCTTCGCCGCCACCGCTCGCCGGAGCCTGACCCGAAATGTCATGTTCTCCGGCAAGTGACCGGTAAGTCGGCTGTTGGGACGAAAGGGACAAGGACAAACCTTGTTGGGTAGTAGTGGGTGGGACCACCGGCCTTCGAAAGCCCAATTGTGATGCGAAATCAACCAGGCCGCCACCAGTACCACTCGTTGCCACTGCTGTTTGATCGGCCATGCCCCAGGAATTGTATTGGAAACGAGGGAGCATACCATGGAGGGTCGGGATTTCATGTGTCAATGAACGGTTTGGATCATCAGAATAAGCAGATCTAACGGTTGGAAGAGGAATACCGACGAAGTGGTGGTTTTGGGGTGGTGGTGCGTGTGAGTTAAGCGCGTTTTTGGTGAGAGAATTGAAGAGGAGGAGATTGGACGGTGGTTGATGTGGCTGTAGTTGTTGTTGTTGATGTGTGTCAGAGTTGTCAGAGTATCCTACGTAGTTAGGGTTCATCAAATAAAGTGTCTGCAGACCATCAGCTTGGATTT
This sequence comes from Camellia granthamiana, assembly GCA_036172215.1. NCBI lineage: Eukaryota > Viridiplantae > Streptophyta > Magnoliopsida > Ericales > Theaceae > Camellia > Camellia granthamiana. The sequence goes on from CM069915.1 coordinate 101,562,818, forward strand.
CCGAGCTCCCATGAAAGTACGTCGCCATGAATTTGAGAACCAAACCGAACTACTAAATTATTTCGCTTGTAATCAATATCACATATTTAATCTAATTATGCAAATTACTCTCCCTCTTCATTCTTGATTTAGCCATCACACTTTTCATGTTCAAAATTCCTGAAAAAATGAAAGAGAGAAGAAAGTGATGATAAAACCATGAAATACCCTAAAGATTGCAAACATTTTCAACACTAACCCATGAACTAAAAATTTAAAATTCCGATCCAAACCGTAGCTTCAGGTGAATTGAAGTTGGGTTTGGAAGAAGATGAAGAAGATATGCGACATGTGAGCAAGCTCTTCATATATAGTTTTTTTTTTTTTTTATATCAATATTATTAAATTTATATGCATATAGATAAGGAAAAGAGAGAAGGATTTGTGTACTAGTTGATAATTTTACTTACAGTGACAGAAAACCATCAAAAGATCAAAATAGAAAACAAAAATAAAATGAGACAGAGAGCATCAATGATGTTGCAGAGAGAGAGAGAGAGAGAGAGAGAGAGAGAGGTTGAGTACCATCCAATAATGGCTAAAATACACGAGGGGAGGGGGATACATATAAAAGGCCACTCACATGTCTATCTAACTGTTTATATAATATATATATATATTTATCTTGGTGTGTAGCTTAGGCTTGGGAAGTTGCTCTCTTGTCAGACTCAGGTCTTGGTTGAGGACATCGCATTTTAGTTTAAAAATTAAAAAATTAATTTTTTTTTTTTATAAATTATATAAAGTAAAGTTAAATATTTTATTTTTTTTCTATTTTTTACATTTTTTTTTGTAAAAAATTAAAAAATTATCTCAAATATATTAATTTTTTTACATCATATTTTAGTTAAAAAATCAAAATATTATTAAAATCTTAAACAAGGTCTCAATTTCTACGAGTCTCCAAGTGAAATGAAAAGGGAAATAAAATAATTTATTAAAAGATAAAATAAGTTAAAATAATTAGTAAAATAAATTGTTATATTTAATTCATAATTATTATATTTTTTTTACAATCATTAAATCAATTATAAAAAATAAATAAATACAAAAAAAATCAACTTTTTAAATATAATTATTTTACCCAACTTAAAATAGTTAAAAAGTGAAATAGCTATCTTTTCAGCGGAAGGGAGGTGGTGTTTCACGCTTTAAACAGTGTGTTGGATTTTGGGTTTGGACCCAACTAGGCTGCGGATGTGACGGACCCAGTTAAGAGTGTCCATATTAAAACGGTCTTTCTATTGGTAAACCTTGAACTTTTTAGCAATGACAATTTTAAATAGTGGCATCAGACTATGTTTTTTTTTTTTTTTTTTTTTTTGGATCGATAAAAAATAGAAACTTTATTGATGACGATAAAATGTACAAGATGTATACACAAAAATATCAAAACATCAATAAAGATAGGAGGGTGCATAAAGCATCACAATAAATTAGATCATCTTAACTAGCTTGGCACCAAAAAGCTCATCTTATCATATGCTAAGCACCCCCCAAAAGAAAATAACAACCAAGGAGCACAAGCAAATCAACAATAGCAAGCTCCAACAAAATGCCACCAATCTAGAAACACAAGATCAGCAATTCCTCAATCCCTTTTGTAGTCCAGATATACACAGAAACAGATAACAGATTACTCAACAAAGAGACAGAACATCAAAGAGACATAGCAACACAGAACATATCAGCAATGCAGTATTGTTGGCTTTTTGGCTTTCGAAGGTTAATATTGTAATTTTAAGCATGCCAGTAAGGATCAATCAGTTCTTACAGAAGATTAATTGCCAACTAATTATCAGACGATTGTGTTTTAGTCCTTTCAGCCTCAATGAAGAGAACTTTTGCTGGTGGCTTGTTTAGGAGAATTTAGTAAATAACAACTAAGTGAAGAATAATTTCAAAATTTCATTAAGTAAAATGAAAACTTACAATGATCTAACCCAGCCTCGTAGAGGTTTACAGCAATAAGTTATTTGAAACTACTTCAATGAATGAAGTGCAGTACAGGAATTTGAAGTACAAAAATGTAAAGAACTGTAAAAATTGGAAGGGAAAATAAAGTAAATAAAACTGATTTTTTGATCTGAGTCTAGATGCTTCACTCTGGAGCCTTCTCTACTATTTATACTTTGCAATGATAACCGTCGAAGTGGGCTTCTAACCGTCGAAATGTCCTCCCATGATTATTGAACATGCTCTCTCACAGTCAGTTCCACTACGCCACCTTTGCAGTTAGGTTTCCCTCTTGATTTTGAATTTGAACTCTGTGAGTAACCGTTAGACCACATCACCTTTTATCCCTCGATCATTCCAGTGCTACGTAGACCCATTATTATCAATACGGAGTGCTACGTAGACCCATTATTATCAATACGGGCTGACACGTGTCTGATTATGGTTGGCAACTTGTATTAACTCCCCAAATTGGCCTCTTCATGCCACGTGTTGAATTGTGATTGGCTTCTATAAATTATACAGCCAACATTACCCCCCGCACTAATATACCTAATACTTGGTAATATTAGTGGATCAAAGCACTTTACCCATGTCCTAGGACATGCATGGACTTTGCATCTTCTTAGAACTGCAACTGACGTCCATCATTGCAATGTTGGTACTGCATTAAATTCTCTTCTACACCTTGAACATTTCCCACTATCTGAGCATTCGAAAAGATTGATACAATCCTCATGGCCAAGCAAACCTTTTCTTACATTGATCGAGCATACGAGGAGTCTATGGAAGATGATTATAGGCCTCGAAAGACTCTCAATGCATTTATTGATTATACCTGTCCGCTTCCATTTATGCAAGATATGGAAGCTTTTGCAACGTACCAACCTCTAGACCTGAAGTTTGCCAATTACGAACCCTTAGATCAATCATTTGCAAAAATGGATCTTAGAAACTCTTCGTCTGCCCCATCATCTTCTGCATGGGACACAGCTGCTTCTTCCTCTACCTCACCAACCTCTGTATGGGACACAACTGCTCCTTCTTCCTGCAGGTCTACTGGTTGGAAAAACTAGACAGAACCTGATGAATCCAAGCTTAGAGAGCGAATTCATCATTGATTCGTCGAATTTGCTGATCATCTGTCTATCTCTCATTTTGTTCGGAGCTCGATGGTTTACCCCTATGTATCCATCGATCGCCGACGCAGTTTGGAGGACAACTTACTTGTAGCGTGGTACACATATTCCATGCCTACGAAAATAGTGTGAGCAACTCCTTGTCCAGAGGAAACACAAGGATACAAGCCGTCATTTTTAGCCAAGAAAGCAAAATTTTACTTTTCTGACTGGCTTGAATGTATGAATAATCCCCAGTTCCCTTCTTCCTTTGGGATGGACCCTCATGTACTTTCTCTTCCTTAAAACCCTTACTGGATGGAAGAACTGAAACTTACTCTCTTTGAGAATCAGTTTCTTCCTTCCTACCAACCTCCAGATCTTCCTACTATATTTGAGCAATACCAAGCTCAACTTTTGCTTGCAACCTTTTCTCACTTGCCCTTCAATGTTCTTGGAGGTGATATTCCTCTTAAGAACTTTCGATGGGCTTGTAACATTATGACTCGAGGTCATGTCCTCAACCCCATTGCTTAAGCAGAACTTCAGATGTTTTTGGATCAACTCCTGCTGCTTCTTCATTGGTACCAAACTTCTTCGACTACCACTTAATCTTTGGACAAAATCTTGACCCATCGAATTCAAACCCAGTATGAAGCAGAGAATCTTATTGACGAATATAATGACTTCAAGAATAAAGATTCTGCATACTGGAATGATCTAAACATGGATGAGATGGAACAAGGATTGAAGGAAATGGAGTTCGAAATGAAAGCTGAACAACTGTTCCATCAAATAAGAACAAATTAGCTACAGCAACCCAGCTTGGATAGGATAGAGGACAAAATAAAAAAGGAACATAAATTCATTGACCACTGTTGGAGCAAATTTCATGACCTTGTTATTCTTTCTATTATTTATTTTTATGAAATTCAATTTGTAGCCAAGAAGGCTTTCTAATGTAATTATTTTCATATCAACAAAGCTAGGTTTTCTTTCTTTATTCGGCATGGTCTGGTTTTATAATCCAATTGCATACTCGTAATCATTTTATTCATCTAAATCAAACAAAATCAGAGCTTCGAATTTACCAATTTTGTCCTTCGAAACCTGATTTGAACATTTCTAATGAAATATTGGAAACCTAATTTGAATATCTCTAACATATGGAGTATAACTGACAATCTTTGCCTTAGGTATTCTCATTCCAACCATATGGTTACCATAATCAGTAGCTTCGAATTAACTACCTTTGCTTCGATTCAACAGTCTATGTGTTTCGAAGTATGGAAACTTCACTTAAGGAGTGCACTATTTTATTCCTAAAGAGTGAGTCCTTTTGGGTTCTTTCACTACTTAACCAAATATTGGTTTTTTGCAACTTCGAAGTCTAAAACAAACAAATTCTAGCTACAGAGTATTTCAAATTTTACTTCGAAGGATTTTGCTTTCAATAAGAAACCTAAAAGCAAGTCTTTAATCCCCTTGAAGCAAACAAACACCTGAGCATTCTTGTACTCTTAGGTATGAAACGTGCTTCAAAGTCAACTTCCTACTTTCGAAGCCCTAGCTGAATGTTTGTCATCTGGCTTTGGAGCCAAACCTTGGTTTCGAAGCCAAATATTTGATTTCGAAGCCAATCTGAGTGTTTGAGATATGTTTTCCTCCCGAACGATCACTCTTGAGGGAAACTTTTCATATTCGTACCTTCAGTACTTTTTATGAATTTTACCCATTTAAACTGATTGGGCATCTTTCGGACAGAAAGGTTTAAAAACCCTTTCATTTCGTGCTTTTAATTTACTTGCTCGCCTAACACACAAACCCTTCGTTTTTATTGATCTCTCATCTTCTTTACCCTTCGTCCTCTAAAAACTTCTGTCAATGGCTTCTTCCTCCTTGAAGATACCAATCGTGGAGCACGTGAGTCCATCCGTAGCCATAAAGAGGATCATTGCTGAAGAGTATGATAAATACAAAACTGGCGAGAAAAGTGTTATTGATGGGCATATTTTCATTCCCCGTTGCCATGAGCAACAGGAATATGTGCTTGGGCCTATTTTTAAAGAGGTCCCTACTTAGCTTCCAGCTCTGTACTCACGTTTGAAGGACCACTGCCTCCTTTATGAAGGCGGTCTTGATTGGGGAAGCTGGAGAGTGAACCGACCCCATCGCTATTGGCCCACAATAAGACCAAAATAGGAGAAATGGTATGATCGGGTCATTCCTGCTAGGACACTGGATCTCCAGGAACTTTGCCTCTTCGACGCCCTTCAACTATCCAGGTTCACTATTTTGGAGGACCCATTTTTAATACCTATTGCTCTTTGTTTTTGGAATTCTGCTTTCAATTTCTTCCAATTTAAATGTGGTATGATGGCCCCTACTGTCCTTGACATCTATCATCTGTTAGGGTTATCCCTTATTGGTACTCGCTTTGGTCTAGACTACCCTGACCTTAACATCCCTTTTTCTCTTCCCCCTCTGAACTCATCCTATAGTGACTTTGTTAAGACTGAGAACAAAAAGGAAGGCCCTGTGACTGATAGGGAATTCTTTTCTTTTTTATTGTATTGACTTTGCAAATTCCTCTTCTGTACTTCTTCTCAAAGGATTATGCCTGAGTTTGCTCCTCTTTCCAAAGCCTTTGTTTTGCATAAAAATGTAGCCTTAGCTTCATATGTTTTGGGCCATGTCTACAGAGCTTGTTCCCACTTTTGTGAAAAACCCATGGATGCCAATCAAGGAGACCCATTTTGGATACTCCAACTCTGGCTTTTTGCATACTCCACTGATTTGCGCTCTAAATGTCTAAAGCTTTTAATGCCAAACCCTACCACTTATGGCATGAAGTTAGCCAATGTCTCTCTTTATCCTTTCAACTTTGCCTTCTACTTTTTTTTTCTTTCACCAACTCCCAGCTTCCCCTCCTTCTCACACCTTCTTCTGTCTTTTCAAAGCCAATATTGGCCCAGCCTAGTTGAGGACCTTTTTGAGCGATAGGTCCTACTCTAGGCCTCAGCACAAAAATATGTGGGTTTCTATTTTGATCCCGATGGAGCTATTCATCGGCACTACGAACACTAGATCTTATAAATGTATCTCTGAGCCCTATTGCCCTGCCCAATTTGCTAGGCAATTTGGACTCTCTCAGCGGATACCTATCCCTCTCTGCAGTTAGTCTAACTCAAACCTTGCAAGTAGAGAACTGAAAGTTCCAAGATCCAAATTAGAAGAGGCAACCTCCAAGTTTATCCAAGACTTAATTGATTTTGAATACCTACCCTTCATTCCCCAAAGCAACACACTGAAAAGATACCAAAATTGGTGGACGGCCAATATAGAGTTACACTTGGCCATCTCTCCTCAAGCTCTATTAGTGGTACTAGATGTGCCTCAAGCCAAGTCCAAGGGGACTGGAGTTATTACTTCCTCCACTGCTCATGCTACTCCAGCTCTTACTCCTGCCATTACGAAGTCTACTCCTGCTGCCTCACCTCTTCTTAGAGTCACTAGAGCTGCTTTGAAGAAAGGTACACACTGCTGCTTTCTTTCTTTTCTTTTCCTTTATGATGCTGTTGCTTTTTACTTATAGTTTATTATTTGGTGTAGGTGTTTGATAAGGAAACTCTTCTCAAAGAGTTCAAGCTTTAAACCTCCTCAAGAGTAAGCAGCAACAACAAAGGAAAAGAAAACTCTTGCTTGATCCTGAAGATGAGGTACCTGAGACTCACGTAGAAGGAGGAGACACCATTAAAAAGAAAGAAGAAAACGACGGTCTCTCCCTCTGATTTCACTAGGGATTCCATTCATGAAGCATCTGCTAAAGCAGTAGAAGTGGAACACTCCAAAGAGATCATTGTATTCCAAAGGGTTGAGAAGAGGAGACAACAACAAATACTTAGGGATGAAGCTGCTGCTGATGTACTCCAAAGAGAAACTGCAAGGAGGCAACAAATTACTGAATATTATACCCTTCGTAGTTCTCCAACCATTGTTACCACTTCTAAAATTGGTAATTTCCTTTCATGTCTCTAGTAATTTCCCTTCACAAGTTTTCAATAATGAAACTTAAAATTGCGTCATATTTCTTATTTTTGCAGCAACAACTACTCTACCTCTCTTTCAATAAGGACTTCTTCAGTTTTATCTGAAGTTGAAAGACTATTAGAAGCACCTTCAAAAAAGAGAAAGAAGATTGACATTAAAGTGCCTCTAAGTGTAGAGCCCATTCAGGCAATACTCTCACTCCTACTTCTATACTTTTCACACCTTTTTTGAGGCAAAACATTCCTATATCTTTATCCTTTGGCTGAACTTGATATCTTCCTCTTCTAATCTTTAACTCAGCCTAATTTATTCTCCCTACAATCCTTGCTGCTCCTTCCCCTCCTGAGGAGATCCCAGTTATTACTTCATCTTCAGTGATAGCTGATTCTCTCAAAGAAGATACTGGTAGCTCACCAATTCTTTATCCACCATTACTATCCAGCTCCAGCCCTTCTTCTCTTGACCTACTAGTGGCCAGGACTATGGAAACTGCTAGGGACACTTCGTCCTCCTCTCCTATCCCTATGCAGCCATCTCTTCCTTCCACTAAAGTCCTTTCTGCACCATCAATGTCAATGGAATAGATGGACATTTTCGAAGCTAGACTAGCTAGCCTTTTTGACACACATTCTACCATTCCAGCAACCAGTAATGAAACTGAGCCATTGGTTATGGCTGATTCCCTCTTGAAAATTTTTGAGAGCTCTTCAACCATCAGTAGGGCTTCCATACCTTCACTGTACTTGGGCATCTGTTTGGAGTTACTGACATTGTTCTCGAGGATCCCATTCGAAGCCTTGCAAAGACCTATTATCAAGAATGGTTTCCTCCAATGCTGCAAAGTCATTGAGCAATCTAACATGGCTATTTTGAGTCATTTGTCTCAGGCAACAGCTACCATAGACTTTTATGTCAACATCTGCCATGTTGCCAAAGCTGCAGAGGAGAAATTGCTGAGAGACCAGGAATTTGTTTCCCATATATATGCTGAGGTGTCTGAATTGAAAGAACAACCTTCCTCTGTCTCTTAATTTTGAGCCCAAATTTTGGAGAAGAAAGCTCAATTAGAGGAAAAGTTATCAATAGTTAACCTGACTTTGGATCGAACTGCTACAAAGTTGCAAATCACCAACTAAGGGCTGGTTGATCGAAGGCAGGAGATAATTACAGCCATTCAACTGTTTCCAACCCTTAAGAGTAGAGAATCAATTGTAAGGGAACAACTAAAACATTGTACTGACTTTTGGGCCAATCTATGGCTACATGTACTTAATTCCTTATGAAATGAAATCTTTACTTACTATTTGAATGTTTTCTTGCTTCTCTTGCTTAGCATTTTCTATACTCCTTCTGTTTCCCATATAGTTGGATAATAAGGTTTCAAGTACTTACAATTAATTTTCTTAGGGTGTACATACTCATTCAAATTTCTCAAATGGTATGCTCCCCAAGGCAAGACTCTATGAACTTGATATGGTCCTTCCCAATTAGGTGACCATTTTCCAATCTTATGGCTTTTAATTCCTATTGGGAGTATTGTCTTCCATACGAAATCACCTTCATCAAAGCTAATGTGCTTGACTTTCTTATTATAGTTTTTGGCTGCTTTCTTCTTTTGAAAAAGAATGCTATTTAATGCCAAAATTCTAACTTCATTCACATTTTCTAATTCCAAGAACATGCTCTGATGGTACTGCTCAGGAACTAACTGATCCTGACATCTCACCCTCAAGGACTTAATGTTAATTTCTACAGGTAACACTGCATCATGCCCATATACTAAGGCATAAGGAGTAACTCATGTACTTGATCTTGGAGAAGTCCTATAAGTCCACAATACATCCAACAGCAAGTTATGTCAATCCCTAGGATTGTCTTCCACAACTCTCTGTATTCCTTTTTTCAAAGACTTATTGGATGATTCTGTCTGACCATTTGCTTGTGCATAATAAGGCGGGAATTAAAAAGACTAATTTCAAACTTTGCCACGAAAGACTTTACCATCTTTCCATCAAATACAGTCCCATTATCCACTGTTATGGTCTATGGGATGCCAAACCTGTGAATCAAATCTTTAATAAACCCAACAACTTTAGTTTGGTCTACAGCCTTATATGGTTTAGCTTCGGCCCACTTAGTGAAGTAGTCTGTGGCTACTAAGATGAAACAATGGTGCTTCGAAGAGGATGGATGTATTTGCCCTATCATATCCATAGCCTAACCTCTAAATGGCCAGGGCTTCACAACTGCATGTAAATCAGTTATTGGTACATGTCTTATCATGCCATGCTTTTGGCATGTTTGGCAACTTCTAGCATACTCCATGCAATCTTTAAGGATGGTTGGCCAATAATAGGAATCTTTTCGAAGCAACCATCTCATCTTTACACTAGGCTGATGGGCACCACAAATGCCTTCAGGAACTTCACCCATGGCTATCAATGCTTCATTCGGCCCTAGACATTCCAACAACCATCCATCCGCTCCCCTTTTGTAAAAAGCATTACCATACATTATGTATTGCATAGATTATAATTTGATTTTTCCGCTAACTTTTGAAGATGGGCCAGTTAGGTACTGCACTATTGGATGCCTCTAATCTTGATCTTGTAAGTCATTATGATTGACTTCTAACACCATATTCCTTTTAATTAAAGGTGGTATTAATTTTTGATATGTTGCTTGACTTATGTTCATTTGAGTGTCATCCCTTCTCCTGAAATTCGAAACTTTCTGAGCTACATCATTGGCTTTATTATTCATGAATCTTGGGATATACGTCACATTGGCTATCTGAAACTGAGAAAGCAAATGTAATTGTAGACACCCCATTTTTGACTGTCCTCAAGACTTGGACGTCATCGTTTGAACACTCGATGATCATCCATGCTCGTGTTCGTTTTGAGTTCTCAGAGGTCTCGGCAGCGCGCCTTAACTCAAGATCTCTCGACTTGACTGTTTTGTGCTTGGTTGTGGACCAAGCACTTGTGTTTTTGTTTCTGAGGGAAGAGGGTGGCTTGTTGGCCATTCCCTCAACCCACCAGCCAAGGCATAAAGCCATCGACCTTGTTTTCTTACAATCGGCCAAAAGTTTTGGCCGATCGGCACTCTTTATGGTCGATCAGCACTTATGTTGGTTGATCGGCCATATTTTCTGGCCGAGCCCTGTTCATCTGCTTTATGCAGATATTTTATGCCAGCTGTCATAGCTGGCATCCACAATTTCCCCCTCCATACACGTGTATAGAGGGATTTGCCCCTTGATTAGCTTGCTTAGGAAGCTTTAGAATTTGGAATTCTATAAGAAGGGAGCTCCTCCTCCCTTGTCAGAGGTTCTGAAAAATAGGGTTAGAAAAGTTGTATCTATCTATCTCTATATCTCCCTCTCTCTTGATTTGTGTGTGCATTTGTGCCTTAAAGTGTGATTTTGTCTTACTTTTGCACTAGAGCACCTAGCAATACACCATCCTCTTGTTGCTGAGGCACTAGGGAGTTAGTTTTAGAGTTCTTGGAGTGGTTTAAGCATGGAAAAGTTGCTGGAGCTTTGTTCTTGAAGAGATTCTACAAGGGTGAGCAAACTTACTTTTAATACCCCATTCTTGTTTAAGCTTTTAGCCCTTCTTGCTTATTGTTTTAAGCTTAGCTCTTAACTGATAAAAGTTCTATTCGTACTTGCTTTAGACCTTTGTTTAGGTCACTTTTTGGTTTGGGGTTGTTTACCCCCTCTTAGGCCTTGTTTGGCCTTATTTTAGGCCATCCCTTTTGGCTCTTGTTCTTGGCTTTGCATGACCTTTCTACCACTGAAATCCAGAGGATTTTCAATGATGGAAAGGTGGTTTTGGAGTCCTAAATAGGAGAGGGTCATCCACTCTCCTTGTTGTCTTGTATGTTGGTATAAATGGCTTATATTGGTAGCATGTTTGCTTAGCTTATTTTAGCTCCATTTCAGCAAGTATTTGGTGTTGTTTTGCTATGATATACCTCTGTTTCAAGTTGGTTTAATGGCCTCTTACATGCTCCATATACTTGTCTTGCAATCTCCTTACTTGCCTTAATATGCATCATGTTGTAACATGTCATTCTAGTATGATTTTGGCTCAACTCCAAGAAGCTTTTAGCCTTGTTTTAACATGTTAAAGCTCTGTTTTGCATTGTCTTGATCATATATGCCATGCTTTGTATAGCGACCATGCAATCTAGCTTGTTAGCTTTGAGTGCCCAAGTCACTAGCATGCTTTACTTGGGCCATTTCAGTGATTTGGCATCACTTGTTATGTCATTTCAGTCCATATAGTATGCTCATATACTTGCACTTATCACTCCTTTAATGCTTTAAAGAGTTGATGTTTTATGCCTCATGAATGGGTCATTGTGTATGCCATCATGTTTAGGTCTTTGGGATGCCATCTAAGTGGGTTTTACGGCTTACTTTGACATGCCATAACTTTGATTTTATTGGTTTAAGTCATGCCATGTTTGGTTTTGATAGGTGTAGTGTAACACCCCTTTTATAGCCTTGCATGCCTCATGCTTTTGGCCCTTTATTCTAGCTTATTTTGGCTTTGGTCCTTGCATGTTTTAGGCTCATTTTGACATGATCTAGGACTGTTTTGGATTATACTTTCCATTTGCTTCATGTTTTGCATAGCCATGGTTTGAGCTCCTTGGCTAGCCTTAAGTTTTAGGCTTTCTTGTATGCCTTGCTTGGCTTGTTTGTGTAATTTGGCATCATGCCTAGCATCATTTCAGAGCTTGTAGTATTGTCACATGTTCATGTTTGCCCCCTTTTAAGTGTTCTTGAAAGTTGCCCTCCTATGCCTAAGTGATAGGCCATCACATGTGCGTGTTTGTATGTGTTTTTGTCCATCATTTCTTAGCACTTTGGCCACTGATTTGGGCATGTTTAAGAACTGCCCATTTTGGTTTAATCCATCTTTACATGTTGTTGCATGCTTGTCTTGCATGTTGTTACATGCTTGCTTCATCTTGCATGTTGTTGCATGCTATGCATGTTTGCATATTTAGGTTGTATGCCTATCGCATGTTAGTTGCATTGCATAATCTTGTTGCATGCTTGAGTTGCTTGCATGCTTAGGTTGCATAGCATTGTGTGTGCATTCCCTTACCTCTTGATCGAGCATGATAGAGGTTGGGGCCCCTTATGTGTTTTGTGCATTTCATTTGACATTAAATTGCACACTTGGCTCCTTTGGCTATCATGCATTGAAATGCGTGATTGATGGTCCGAGGGTCGAGGACTATACTCCCTTGAGCTCATGACATGATAGGGAGGGTGGTGGTGCAAACATTGTCTTGTAAATGCATTGCCATGCTCAGTTTGTCCTCTGCTGCAGCAACAGGAGCAGTCTGCAGGAAGAAATGGTCGACCGACCATATTCAGTGCCGATCGGCTAACTATACCTGGCCGAGAGCCTTATTAGTGGTCGATGACCCCATTCCTTTGGCCGATGGCCTTATCTTTTGGTCGATGACCTTCCACAGTGTACATGAGGTGGTTCAACAGTGTCACGGAAGTTGGCACAATTTTCAGAGGTACAGAGCAGTGCAAACAGAGGCAACATGAGGCATGGCGATGGATTTCCGAGTGAAGCCCATCGAGCACGCATTCGTCCCTCTTCCCGAGGCTGCTTTACTATTTTCATAGCTTAATTAATTTGCTTAATTAGTTAAGAGTTTTGTAATAATTAATTAGCTTGTTCGTTAGTTAATTAGTTGATTTGTATTATTCTTTCAGATCCTCCGTCGAGAGGGCCAAGTTTTGTAATAAGCGTACGTGTGTGTGATGCATGTCTTCCAACCCCCATTTCTTTCTCCCTTTTACTTAACTGCTTACGATGGATAGTTTAGGGCATATTTCATTTAGCATACCTTATGCTTGCATGTTTGCATCCATCCATTTGTATTGCATGCACTGGGCTCGGCGCATCATACTAACTGCATTGTATTTCAATTCTTACTTGAATACATGTATCGAGTATTGCATCTCACATGCCATTTTAGATTAGCCGAGCCTATTTCTAGTTGCATTTTGCATGTGTTGCATTAGCCATCTTAACATGAGCTAGGATCACACATGATTACTAACTAGTTTCTTTTTTGGCTTAGAGTACACTGTAAGTGTTTACGCTTTAGCATCTTGCATGTGTGTGAATGTTAACATGACAGCATGCTTGCCATGAGGCTAATTGCTTATGTGATACAACTGCCTAAATGCCTGTGGGTGAAGGTTGGATTACTTGAATTGGAACGATTCATTGAAATCCGTGTTTTAGCCTACTTACGAGTAGCAAACTTCAAACCATTTCCAAACGAACGGATATGCGATGCTTTGTTCCAAATTAGGCGATCTAGTCTATACTTGTGTGTTGTGCGCATCGCATAGTAATTCTAGCTAATTAACTGGAATAAGAACGCATGTGTTTTCAAAAGCAAGATATCAAGCTTAGTACAGGCCGATCTTTGATCGGGCGAGCGAGGGTGCTCATAAATGACCTTCCCCTCTCGTACCCAAGTTCCCAAGCCGAGGCAACTTTAGTGATGACGGACATGTGGCCTTAGGCACGAGTCAGGGTTTCCTAAATTTTTCCAAAATAAAATATTTAGGTGGCGACTCTGTGTCTGGCAAAGCAATCCATGTTTGGCACTTCTTTCTTAAAAATCAGTTTTCCAAAACGATTTGCCGAATTTGGACTCTTTGGTAATTTATCGGTCTCGCATTGCACTTTGCAGGATTAGATTCAGAACCGTGACATTTGAGTCTGAACTGTAGTAGCAAAGCCCAAGGGTGAGTCTACAGTAATGCAACAACATAGTACGACAACATGCTTGCACTTTGACATTTGAAAATTCCTTTCACTTGATTGACCACCAATTGAGAATCCCCAAATATATCAACTGCATGAGCTTGTAATCCAATAAGCATTTCCAGTCCCATTATTAAAGCTTCATATTCAGTTTGATTATTGGAACAAGTAATTTCATCAACTCTGAAACCATGTGTGGTTTTCTACCCCCTGTGGTGACCTAATCACCACACCAATTCCAGTTAGACCCACTGGCTTTTGATCCATCAAACCACATTTGCCATGGCTCAATATTAACCAAGCCAAGATCCATTATCTCTTGGCTTTCTGTCTGACATGGATGATTTGCCAAGAAATTAGCTAAAACTTGTCCTTTTACTGCCTTTTGGGAGATATATTCTAGATGAAATTTTGATAAGATTAGTATCCATTTGCCAATTGTTCCTCTCAACATAGGTCTAGATAACATTTACTTAACCAAATGTGTGGTTGCAATTACCAAGGACAACTGTAGACAAAAGATAGTATCTTAATTTCATTGTAGCAAAATACAATGCAAGGCACAGCTTTTCTACAGCTAAATATTTACATTTACAAGAATTTAAAAACTTACTAAGGTAATAAACTGCTTACTTCTTGCCTTCTTCATTGTCCTGGGCTAAGAAAACTCCCAATGAATCTTCTGCTGCAGCAATGTACAACTTCAGGGGCTTATCACTCTTTGGTAGCATCAGCACTGGAGGCTTGGCTAAGTAGGCTTTAATACCTTCGAAAGTAGTTTGATGCTCTACTGTCCACACAAAACTCCTCTTCATCTTTCAATCTTAATAAGGAAGAAAATACTTTAGTTTTCCCTGCAATGTTAGAAATAAATTTTTGAAGAAAATTAACTTGCCCAAAGAACTTTTGTACTTCTTTCTTACTTGATGAAGGCTTAGCCTCAATAATGGTTTTGGCTTTATTCTGATCAATCTGTATTCCCTTCTTGTGTACTACATAGCCCAAGAGGTTTCCAGCTGATACACCAAAAACACATTTGAGAGGATTGAGCTTCAACTTAAACTTTCTCATTCTTTCGAAAGCTACTTCCAAGTGAACCAAATGTTCCTCCATGGATTGGGATTTAACTACAATTTCATCAATGTAACACTCTAAATACTCTCCAATGAGATCATGAAAGATAGTGTTCATTGCCCTTTGATATATAGCCCTAGCATTCTTTAGGCCAAATGGCATTTTAACCCATTCGAATGTGCCAATGTTCCCAGGACATCTGAATGCTGTCTTATGGACATCCTCTTCTGCAATGCAGATTTGGTTGTAACCAGAATGCCCATCCATCATAGATAAAATCTTGTGCCCTGCTGAACTATCTACCAATAAGTCTACTATGGGTATGGAGTACTCATCTTTTGGAGTTGCTAAATTCAGATTTCTAAAATCGATGCATACCCTCATTTTACCATTCTTTTTAACCACATGTACAATATTGGATAGCCATTCAACATATTTGGCTATTCTAATAAAGCCTGCTTTAAGGAGCTTAAGAATTTCCTCCTTGACCTTTTGAATCACTTCAGGACTCATCCTTCTTTGTTTCTGCTTGTATGGCTTGAAATTAGGCTTCATAGGGGGGCCTATGTTCCATTAATGACCTATCCAATCCTGGCAATTCATTATAAGACCATGCAAAATAATCTTTATATCTTTTTAAGGCCATCAATAACTGGTCCCTATCAAGAGCACTCAATCAAGCACTGATGTAAGTGGGTTACTGTGCAAAACCTTCCCCCTAAATTAACTTTTTCCAAGGGGTCTTGTATTTGAGAACTTACTAATCCTTCTCTTTTTTATTTTTTCTGCCCTCGAAGCAATTTCTTTGCTTTGTTCTGCTCCCACTTTCTCTAATTCAACATCTTTATCTTCTTCCTCATAGACAAAGTCTGTCCATAAGGCTTCTTTTTCCTATATTTCCTGGACTTTTGTTTCGATGTCCAATGCACAATATTTATCAAAGGTCAAAGGCCTGACCTATTGTTGTTCCTGCTTACAGCCAACTACTATGGTTTCCTTCTCTTGTTCCTGAACTTTTTGGACTATTAATTTTAAGTCCAATGCTGAAAATTTAGCTAAAGCCAAGGGTTTGGCTTCTTAGGTTTCATCTTCTTACTTACAACCAAGTATCATTATCATCTTTGATGATGAATTCTTTATCAGCACTCTCCTGTACTAAGTGCTTCAGGTGTGCTACTTCCTCATCAGCCGTCACTTCAGCTAAACCATTAGGTTTTCTCAATATACTGAGTGGTGTCACTCTTTCAGTATACAACTTGGCTTCTGCAAAGTTAGCACAAGCGACAAAGGGTTGAGGGTCTGCATTGATCTCCTCTGTCTCTCTATTGCATAAAGCTATCATTATCTTCTGATGTAGAGATGAAGACACACATTTGTTGGTGTGAATCCAATCCCTGCCAAGTAAAGCATTATATTTAGTATTACTATCAATAACAAAAAACGCCGTCATGCAATCTCTAGTACCCACACTTAGGTTGATGGGCAAAATACCCTGAGCCATCTGTTTATCCCTAGCAAAACCAGCAATGGTTGTGCTGGTTGGGATTAATGTGGGCTTCATTTTTTCTAGTTTCTTCAAAGAGGATTTCGGAAGCAGGTTCACTACTGCCCCATTATCCACCAATAGCCTATTCATTTGTATCCCATCGAAAAAAGCCCTGATATACAAGGGCTTGACATGTTGTGTCATGGATGTTGTAGGATACTTAAAAGGATATGAGAGATTAGCACTCACTTCCTCACTCTCGTCCTCAGTCTCCATTGGTGTGGCCACTTCAGATTCATCTTGAACCATGCTAACCTATAAATCTTCACTAGAACTTGGAATAGGGTCAATCTCCTGACCTTCTTGGTTTCCATCTTCAGCCTGGAACTCCTGTGGTAGTATATGCACCATATTCACTAACATTGGAGGAAATGAGCCAAACTGAACTACTGGCTGCACTTGCTTCTTTCCAGGCTAACTTGTTCAGTTATTTCAGAAGCATCTTCCATGCTACATTCTGGCACTTTAGTACTAGTGACTTCCTTCGAATGGTCTGTTCCTGTTGGTTTTTCAACCAAAAATGTCTATTCAGCCATGAAGGCTTCAAATATCTTCTCCTCAACCATTTCTTTCCTCTGGCCTAGGCCAACTTCTCCTTCTGTCTCACTGTCGTTTTATATCAAGGCCTTTTTAAGACCTGCTAAGCTAGATCTTTTCTTGGCTTTCAATTCAGAGTGAACTTTAGCCAATTGCTCTTTACTGAAACTTCTTTTGTTCTTAGGAGTCAATTTTGAACTATGATCCAATTTTGGACTTTCTCTTTCCTCTGTCTGGCCTTTTGGATGGGCCAATGAAGAACTCTCTCCACTTTTCTTTAGATCCATTTGGTACTGAGTGTACCTTCGCTGGATCTTCCTTATTTGAAACCTAGAAATTACTGGAACCATATTTGGTTCCTTTGTTTTTGGGTGCTTTAGTAACACCCAATTATTTGGAGCCACCAATGGAGGTTTAACCATTCTACTTTAGTCTCCAACCACACTTCTCTAGGTGGGCATTTCCTTAGGCTTGTTCTGCATGACAAACTAATCTGGAATCCCAGGTACCTATCAACTTACTAATTCAGTTGTTGAACTAACTCTTTCTACCTTCGAAGCCAGCTTCGAAACTGGCTATGGAGGCCACTGCTTGGCCCTAATCCCCTGCCTTGAGCCTAATTCAGGCCTTCTATGAGGGTGGTTACCTTCTGTCTTGTTTGAGGCTGATCTAGGAGGCCAATCTCTTGCTCTGATTCCATAACCTGAGCCCACTTCAAGCCTCCTCTTAGGATGATTGCCCTCCATTATGTAGTAGTTGGGTGGTCTGAACTCATACAGAGGTCTCTTATCCTTGGAATGCACTCTAGTGGCTGATGGTCCAGCCAAGAATGGTTGCTATCTGGGACCAGTTAGGTATGGCCTCTTGTTGTAGGTACTGGTTAGTTTAGGACGTCTCTGCACATCCTTGTAATACTGTTTCCCATCAATTAGGAGCCCTTTCAACCATTTGTAACTTAACTTGTATCTGGGACATATCCTTTGCATGACAGCTACCTCCAGGGAGTCATCATCCAGTGCCTCCTCACTAGAGTCTTCCTTTTGGTCCACAAGACTCTGTCCATCTGCTAGTGAACTTCTGATATCCTTCTTGGAAGCAATCTGACTAGCAACATGCATCTGCACATTAACCTCCTCGACTTCCTTCAAGGATATGTTTTGGAAGTCAGGTACACCAACATTGGCTGTAGCTTCCCCAATCTCTGGGAATGGGTTTGTGTCAATCCCCATAGTTTTCTCCACTTTGGCTGGGAACTTTAAACTCTCCTTTCGAATCTGTTCTTGGATCCTATCCCAAAAAATAATACAATTTTTAGTTGAGTGAGATCAAGAATTGTGCTATTTACAATACATTTTCCCTTTAAGTTCTTCTGGAGAAGGAATTTTAACTCGCTTTGGTAACTTTAGGAAATTTGTTGCAAGCAAATGATCAAAAATATCATCTGCCTTCGTGAAATTGAAAGAATATTTCCTATGAAGGTATTTCCTTTTAAACTGCTAGTCAATTTGTAGTATCCTTATGAATTAACGCCTTATAGGTCATAGGCTCTTTCCCTACGATCTTTGCTGTATCAATCTCATAATTAGGATCTCTATAATAAGTCTTATATAATGCATTACTTCAATCTTGTTCTTCCTCAAGTAACGATTCATATCTAGACACCTTATAGGTTAATTCTACTAAGTCTCGAAACTCAGTTGAGTCGAACTTCTTTCGAAGATTAAACTCTAAACCATTTTGAGCCAATCTCACAAATTCAGGCTCTGGTAGAATGACCCTACACTTGTTCCATGCTCTTTTGAGTCTGGCAATAAATTGAACATCCTTCTCATCAGGCCTTTCACTCAACCTTGCCAAGTCTGCCATGGAAACTTCTGGCTCTGTTTGGAAGAATTGGGCATGAAATGCCTTCTCCATTTGTTGCCAAGTTTGGATAGAGCCAGGTGTAAGGTTAATATACCATACGAAAGCTACCCCAGTTAGAGAATTTGGAAAAAGTCTTAACTTTATTTAATCATTATTGGTAAATTCACCATATTGGGCAGCGAACCTAGCAATGTGTTCTACTGTTGACTGGTTTTCATTCCCATAAAAAATAGCAAAGTCTAATATTCTAAACCCTCTTGGGTATTCATGCACCATATCTACCCATTCTGGGTATGGCTTCCTATACATAGGAGTTTGAACCCCCCGAGCCATAGATCCACACATTTCTCTGACAATATCAGCAATTTGGTCCCTAGGAACCATATTTTATGCTTGTTAGACTACCACTGGAGAAACAAACAGAGGATTTGGTGGAAAACCTTGTGCTTGAGGTCCTCTTGGTCCATAGGGAGGTATATTTGGGACTGGCTGTCCCTGTGGCACTGGCTGCTGTTGAGGGTATGGTTGACCTCTCTGAGCCTATCCTACGAAAGGACCTGCGAAAGGTGTTGTAATATGAGGAACATGTGTTGTTTCTCTCCCAGCCGCAGGAAACCCCTCCAACCCTCTGGGTGTGAATTCAAACAAGGGATTAGTGAATCCCCTTGTGCTAGGTATGGCTTCAAACATGGGATTTCAAAAACATTCTCATGTCATTTTCTTGTGTTGGCCCAGATCTACCAATTTGTATGGCTTCGCTGTTAGGTAATGAGGCATTTTGATTTACCATAGGCCTCGAAAGAGGCTCATACCAAGACTGAGGTATAGGTGATGCTCTTTCATAATTTTGATTACTCGTCTGACTATTAGTATGTCCATTACTTTGCATAGGCTGTTCATCTTTAGCCAATCTTTACTGAGGAACATTTGAATTTTCCTCCATATGCCTTGTGTTAGTTGGTTGATGGGAATTCATCCGATCCATAAAGGATATTGCCCATCTTTCCATTGTGTTCATTAACTGCTATCTCATGGCATCTACCAGGCCTCCTCATGAATTCATTGGCTGAGTAGATGGAACAGTGGATGGTTCAATTGTCATGACCCAAACCCGCCCTTATGGGTTTAGCACCGTAACTGGCCAGTAATCAGTGATTACCGAAGGCATGCTTAATAGTAGTGACAGTAATACAGAGTACAGGGGTTGGCAGAAGCCAAAACAGTAAATGAAAGATATCCAATGAGCTGTGACAGTCTGTATGCAAAGAGACTTTTCATAACATGTTCATAATCCATAAGTAGCACATCTATATATACACCATATGTACAAGCATTCAGAATACAGTACAAGTCTCACACAGTCTATACAAAACAGAAACAGAAAGGGGGAATCTAAAACACCCCCTAAGCAGCCTTAGCTTGGCAGCACTTGGAACCTCGCAGTGAGGCACAGTGGTTGGCTTGACAAAAAAGGAGTCTAACCCAACGCTCCTAGCTCCGATCCGGTGCCTGGACACCTACATATATATATAAACAGTGAGCTAAAGCCCAATGAATAACATATGCGTAAAGAGGTTAAGAATGAATGTCCTTTCAGTATTTAAAACAGTCAGTTATAACAGTATATCAGTCATTCAGTCATAACAGTCATATGTGGTACATCCCATAGCAGAACAGTACAGTAGGTCTTAACAGACCGAACAGTCAGTTGATAGCCATCATATCAGTAAACAGTAGTGGTTCCAACATGGGAACTAATAGAGATCTCTGTAACAGTAGCAGTAATAGTACAGTGACAGTAAATTGCTATGGATGCCACGAATACAGTTCGCAAATAGAACAAACATTCATTCAGTAAGAAATATCATTTCAGAAAGCAGTACAGTTGGTCATTCAGAAAATATTCATGATTGAATATATCTTTACAACATTGTTACTCACAGAGTTCTGGGCTACAGATAGACTAGCGAGCGTCCTCGGATGCCAACGCTACACAGTTACAGCATGAACACACATTAAGTTGCATGTTTGGGAAACAATAATTTAGTCCCTATCTTGACTCGGTGTGGTTCTATAGCATTATTCTCATTAAGATGCCTTAAACTAGGCCTAGGAATGCCTAGGATGGAATGAGGATGCAAATATGCACTTGAAAACACTTTTCAAATTTTTGCTGAAATAGGGGTCCCGCTCGAGCGGACATGTAGATAAAAGAGCTACGCTCGAGCGTGACTTTCCTCGCTCGAGCGGACTGCAAAAGTATTGGATGCATGAAATTCATGCTCGACGGGCGCTCGACCCCCGCTCGAGTGTGAGACACAAGTCCTCGCTCGAGCGTGCATCCCCTCACTCAAGCGAACTGTAAACACGTGCAAAGTACTGGATGCACGCATTTTACGCTCAAGCATGACTTTACCTGCTTGAGCGGACTGTATGAACTCAGAGTGTACGCTCGAGCGTAAGATCCTTCGCTCGAGCGTGGGTCCAAAATTTGGAATTTCCAGATTAAACCTCCAAGCTCAAAATCAACTTTTAAAGCATCAAATTCGATCCTTTTGGACTAATTTTCCGCAAAACACTTTAAAACTCACAACATAACATGTTTCAAAGATCAATTCGCAAAATCAAAGCCCAAGAGTAGATCAATTAAACACAAATTTCAACTCAAAATTCAAGAACATGAAGACCAATGCAAATTCAACACATGCATGGGTTCCTAGGAACTCCAATGTTCTAAAACAAGATCAAATGCAAGATGTAACTTCAAAACATGGTGAGTTCATGGATCAAGACCCAAAATATGAACATACAAGTAGAAATTCTCATGAAACAACTTCAAAACTTCAATATAAGGACATGCATGCATGATCTAGCTCTTAATTCAACATTTTAAACCAATTCTTGACTTTAACCACCAATTTCCCATGAACCATGCAAGGTACAACTAGAATTCACAAATTAGAGAATGAAATCTCTACCTTAGGTCTTCAATTCCAAGTATGGAGACTCAATTATACAATTCTTCTACAATTCTTCCAGTTTCCAAGCAAACTCTTGTTGAAACTAAGTTTTTCCATATCTCCTACTCTCTCCCACGGTTTGGTCTCTCAAAGATGAGCAAATGACATGAAATCAAGCTCTAGACAAAGTTTAACAAAGTGGCCCACTAAGTGGCAAAATAGTAGATAAGTCCAACTAATGTAATTTAGCTTATTTAATCTAATTTAATCATACCAAATCAAATTTCAATTAAACATACCATAAAATTAGATAAATTCTAATTAGCATAAAACATTAATTGATTTCAGATTCGGCCGCCGATAAAGCCTTCAATTTGTAGTTCAAAACATAAAGCATGAACAGATTAATTATCAGTCAAACAGATAGAAATGTGTTTAAACTAATATGCTCAATCAATCAGTTCAGAATGTCAATCAAATCAGTTACTTAATCATGTTTAGTCACAGTTTAGTAGTAATCAGTGGTATTATCCGTAAACAGTGGTGAGGGTTGTCACACCAATTCCATGGCCTCATTCAATATTTTGAACATGTGGTTGCATGTTCTAAATTACTGGTCTGTTCGACCATAGGTTTTGATAAGATAGGTGCTTCTATAGGATATGTTATCACATTATCTTCTGGATCAGGTACCTCTACCTCTCCTTCTACACCTTCTTCCAAGTGTTCATTTTCTCCATGTCTCTTACGTCTAGCTATTTCAATTAGTCCCATTGGGCGTGCCAAAAATATATGTTGGCTTTTTGGCTTTCGAAGGTTAATATTGTAATTTTAAGCGTGCCAGCAAGGATCAATTAGTCCTTATAGAAGATTAATTGCCAACCAATTATCAGGCGATTGTGTTTTAGTTCTTTCAGCCTCAATGAAGAGGACTTCTACTGGTGGCTTGTTTAGGAGAATTTAGTAAATAACAACTAACTGAAGAATAATTTCAGAATTTTATTAAGTAAAATGAAAACTTACAATGATCCGACCCAGTCTCGTAGAGGTTTACAGTAACAAGCTATTTGAAACTACTCATATGAATGAAGTGTAGTACAGGAATTTGAAGTACAAAAATGTACATAACTATAAAAACTAGAAGGGAAAACAAAGTAAATAAAACTGGTTTTTTAATTTGAGTCTGGATGCTTTACTCTGGAGCCTTCTCTGTTATTTATACTTTTCAATGATAACCGTCGAAGTGGGCTTCTAACCATCGAAATGTCCTCCTAGGATTGTTGAACATGCTCTCTCACAGTCAGTCCCACTGCGCCACCTTTACAATTAGGTTTCCCTCCTAATTTTGAATTTGAACTCTGTGAGTAACCGTTAGGCCACATCACCTTATATCCCTCAATCGTTCCAGTGTTTCGTAGACCCATTATTATCAATAGGGACTGACACGTGTCTGACTATGGTTAGCAACTTGTAGCAACTCCCCAAATTGCCCTCTTCATGCCACGTGTTGAATTGTAATTGGCTTCTACAAATTATACAGCCAATAAGCATAGAACAAATTAGTAAGAGCAGGCTCTCAGTAACCAGACCTTGCACAAGCTTAACCACCAATTCTGATGCGAAACAAATAAAACTCAACCAGATAAACTCTCAAAATAGATACACACTCAACCACCATTCATAAGGCAAAACTTGACCTACTGCAGATTGTAAACCAGATCATTGACAAAAGCTACCACATGTAATGGCTATGCCTTGGCCCACAAAGCTACTCTAACTTTCACAATTTCGCACAGAGCTTCAAAGTCTAGTTGAGAACCATTGAAAACACACTCATTTTGATGCCTCCATGTAGACCAAAGAGTTGCCAAAAGGATGACCATCCAGATTTTCTTCTCAAATTTTGTCATCCTGCAACCATACCACCACTACAATAGCCCATTTATAGAACCTGGAAAGACCTACTGAAAACCCTACCATCTTATAATGTTTAACCACAGCTTCCAAACAAAAGGACAGAAAAGAAGAATATGCTCCACAGTTTCAACATCATTATGACAGAAAACACATTCAAGATTAACACTCCTATCAAGTATACCAATTCTATGAAGAAAGCAAGAAGTTTTAACCTTACCAAGCCATGTCAACCACCCAAAAAATTGCACTTTGGGAGGAGCAAAATTATTCCATATAGAGCCTGTCATTGCTAGAATAGGACCAAGAAGGGATTCACTCCATTTATAAGCTTATGCTACACTAAACAGTCCAGATGAATCTGCTGCCCATTTCAATTCATCTAGTTTATCAATGCACAGGGTTGTTGCACACCTAAGCACACAGACTATTCTATGGACTTCCTCCTCCTCCCAGGCCAGCAGATATCTTCTAAACTCTAGGTTCCAATCATCAACTGCACCCATATTCTCAAAAAAACACCCTTAGTACTCATGCTTATCATTAGATAGAGAGAAGAGTCTAGGGAATTATGCTTATCATTAGATAGAAAGAAGAGTCTAGAGAATTCCTCCTTTAAACATACATTGTCAATCCATTTGTCCAACCAAAAGTGTGCTCTACTCCCATCCTCCAAAGCTAACTGAGAGTTATGAATATGGAAATTATGCAAGTTGGATTCAACAGAACTACATTAAGTATATCAGTCTAGATCTTAGATCCTCTACCTTCCAATGTTGGAAACCATTTCCCATTCTCAACATTATATTTTGAGCAGCTCACTTCTTTCTGAAAGGTTTGATTCTTAGCTCCAAACCTCCACCACCTTTTTAGCAACAAGCATTCATTGAATGTTCTAATCCTCCTCAAGCCCAAAGCATCATACTATGTATTGATATTGATTATATAATTATGGGTTAAATTTATTTTCTTCTCTCGTGATTTGGTGTTGGAGCACTTCACTTCAAATGTACCCAAAAAAATTTCGTATGATTTTGGACTAAAGTGTCTTACTTTTTCATCCAAACTAATGGAAGGTATATCAAATACACCATTGTTGATAGTGGGTTTGATTTTCTAAAAAAATTAATTGAAATTAATATAACAAAAAGATAATTTTACCCCTATTTTCTCTAAACATAAAATTAGATTTATATGTTAATTAAAATATAATTAAGGATTCATCTAAAATATAAAATATAATTAAGGATTGATTTAAAATATAATTAAATAAAAATATAAAATAAATAGTAATTAAGAATTGATCTAAAATATAATTAAATTAAAATTAGATTAAAAAGTTAGAAATTACAATAAATAATTAAGAATTTAGGATGACGTGTGACCTAAAATATAATTAAATTAAAATTAGAATAAAATTTTATAATTCAATAAATAATTAAGAATTTATAAATAATTATGATTTAATTGAATTAATTTTAGACATTAAAAATTATGTATTTGAGGGAGGAGAGAGAAAAAATAATAAAAAAGTTATAAGGTGTGAAAATATTATAATAATTTTACATCTATAGTTAATGGTGTTAACAATTATACTTTTGTCCAAAATTACATAGAAATTTTCTGACTATATTTAAACCATAAGGAGTAAAATAAATTTTATTTTATAATTATATATCAATTGATATTTCAGAGAATATTAATGTTAAAAATTCAAATATCAATCAATTAAAATTTTGATTCTATCTTAGGCTTTTTTTTAATACACAAAAAAATAAACAGTTAACTTATTTGAGTCAAATGATTATTTTATTTCTTTTATATCTTTTTATAATATAAAAAAAAATTAAAAAGTAAACCATACTCAAAACAAGCTTGAAAGTACATGAGAAAATTTTGTAATGACATATTCGTTATTTTAATTTGAGATTGAGCATATTTTTTTTGAACAGAGAGATTGAGCATATTATATTGTCGTGTCTAATTCATCCGGTAATATATTAAGATTTACATATAATAGGATAAATTGTAAATAGACTTTTTAAGATTTATTTAAAATACGAATTATTTTTTATAATCTTAAAAATTACATTCCGCGCCCTCTAAAATTTATAATTTCATAACAAATGATCCCTTTTATTAATAAATTATCAAGTCAATTAACAGTTTTTAATGATGTCAAAAATATATTTTAGTTAAAAATTCATGTAATTTTATTATTATATAAAAGAATAATTAAATAAATTATTTCTTAATTAATTTTATTAAATAAAAAAATTCTTATAAAATAATATTTATAATTTTTCAAATTATATAAAATTATCCGTATTTTAAGTATACGTAGAGAATGTTTTTATAATTTTTTTTATTCTTATTATATTTTCAACACACTTGTGAAAAGAGTGATAATTATAAACTCTCAAGTACATGCATCTAGTATGTGGGAGTGACTACTAGATTAATCATTAACCAATGAAATCTAGTGCTTCATCAGTTACAATTCCAACTTGTTCAATCTCTGTTTTGTCAGGCTCTTTCGGTGACTTATCTTCATCTGACATATTACGAGCGTGATTGGTACAATAAAATGAAATGAAATTGGAATAGAATGAGATGTGAGTAAAAATAAAATATAAAGTTAAATGAAATGAAATGTTGGGTATACTTTTTTATTGGAGTGTGAGACTTAATTGATTTTAGAAAAAGAGTTTAATTTGATTTAATATTAATTATAATATATTTTTATATATTATATTTAATTTGTGGAGACCTAATTCAATTTGGAAACAATTAAGGTTTGATAATAAACCCTAGATTCACAATATTTTAGGGTTTTGTTTTTGCTCATCCCGAGGTGAAGAGAATGGCTGCTACACATACTCCACTTTGGTGAAATCAATTATTTGGGTGTGTGAACAGTGGAATTAATTTGGGTGGTTCTTTGCTTCGTTTTCGGTGTTGATTTGGTTTGTTATTTTGGATCTTCTACAACTCTGGTTCTGAAGATTTTTGTCCATCTATTTGGTGAGGTCTTTCCTCTTTGTTTATTTGTGATTATTTGGAATTCACCTAAGGGTGGTTTTGTGAGACCATTAGTGTCTCGTTTGTAATCGTATGGAACTT
The DNA here is from genome assembly GCA_036172215.1 of Camellia granthamiana. Classification (NCBI taxonomy): domain Eukaryota; kingdom Viridiplantae; phylum Streptophyta; class Magnoliopsida; order Ericales; family Theaceae; genus Camellia; species Camellia granthamiana. Next base: position 101,589,825 of record CM069915.1, read on the forward strand.
ATTTGGTTGATAGTGGAATCGAATTTCGATCCCGTGGACGTACCTCACATTGAGGGAACCACGTAAAAATTCTTGTGTTGATTTTGATTTAATTTTTCCGCATTAGTTTTTATTCCCATTGATTGATTTACTTGTGGGGAATCACATATTTTCCTTAACAACTGGTATCAGAGCTTACGGGTTATTTGAGTTTATTTATTTGTGTAAATCAATGGAGGGGAATATGGGTCGTATGTCTAGCTTCAATGGAAGCAATTGGGTAACTTGGAAAACTAAAATGGAGGACCTATTATTTTGTAAAGATTTGTATGGACCCATTGAGGGTGATAGTGGCAAATCCGAGAGTGTGAAAGATGATGAATGGAATAGACTTAATCGAAAAATCGTTGGTGTTATCCGTCAATGGATTGATGATAGTGTGTTTTATTATGTTGCTACTGAAACTTCGGCACATGATTTAGGGAAAAAAATTAGAAGGCCTTTATGATAGGAAATCAGTCACAAATAAAGTTTTTCTGTTTCGTAAGTTGGTTAATTTAAAATATAAAGAGGGCAGTCCTATTCCGGAACATCTGAATGAAATAAAGAGTATTGTTAACCAACTTGCTTCTATGAAAATTATTTTTGATGATGAGTTGCAGGCTTTGATGCTACTTAGTTCTTTGCCCGAAAATTGGGAGACTTTAGTTGTGACAGTTAGTAATTCGACGCCCGATGGAGTTGTCACAATGGACCAAGTCACTAGTAGCTTGTTGAATGAAGAAACTAGAATAAAATCAGTGGGTTCCTCTCATTCAGAAGCATTTGTTGTGAGAGGCCGAAACAAAACAAGGGGAAGGAGTAAGACTCCTCGTGGTCGTGATCAAAGCCGTGACAAATCAAAAGATGGTTCTTTTTCAAAGAAAGACAATGAGTGCTATTATTGCGATGAGAAAGGGCACATGAAGTGGGAATGCCGAAAGCTCAAGAATAAGGAGAAAATGCGTGACAAAAGTGTGGATAAGAAGTAAGAAGACACAACGGCAGTTACTACCGATGATCTCATGGTTGTTTGTGAAGATGATTGTATCAATTTTGTGGGCCAAGAGAGTAATTGGGTGATTGATTCCGGTGCTTCTTTTCATGTGACTTCTCAAGTTGATTTCTTCACTACCTACACTAAAGGAGATTATGGTTCTGTTCTAATGGGTAATGAAGGTTTGTCCAAGATTATCGGCATGGGTGATGTTTGCTTAGAAACAAATTTGGGTTGCAAATTGTTGCTTAAAGATATGAGGCATGTTCCCGACATTCGCCTCAATTTGATCTCTACTGGGAAGCTAGATAATGAAGGCTTCAACAACAAATTTGGTGATGGAATATGGAAGCTCACAAAGGGTTCTTTGGTGGTGGCTAAGTGCAAGAAGACTCATACACTTTATTCGATGCAAGGAAAAATTTGTAAAGGTGTTGTCAATACACTTGAAGATGATACTTCTACCGAATTGTGGCACAAGCGGCTTGGCCACATGAGTGAAAAGGGGCTGCAAGTATTGTTCAAGAAAGAGCTTCTACCCGGTTTGAAAGGTACACATCTCAAAACTTGTGTTCATTGTTTGGCGGGTAAACAACATAGAATTTCTTTTCATAAAAATGTTGCTTCTAGAAAAGAAAATGTTTTGGAGTTCATTCATTCGGATGTTTGTGGTCCTTTAAAAGTTAGAACACATGGTGGTGCACTTTATTTTGTTACTTTCATTGATGATTATTTAAGGAAAGTTTGGGCTTTTCTACTAAAAACTAAAGATCAAGTTCTAGAAGTATTTAAACATTTTCAGACCATGGTTGAAAGAGAAACATGGCAGAAATTGAAGTGCATCCGATCAGACAATGGTGGTGAATACATTGGGCCATTTGAAGAGTATTGTCGCAGCCAAGGTATTCGGCACCAAAAGACAGTTAAGAAGACTCCTCAACAAAATGGCGTTGCCGAGAGGATGAATCGCACCATTGTGGAAAGAACAAGGTGTTTACTTTCACAAGCTAAATTGCCAAGATCCTTTTGGGGTGAGGCAATGAGTACAGCGGTTGACATGATCAATTTGTCTCCTTGCTATCCTTTGAATGGTGATGCTCCTAAAAGAGTTTGGACTGGCAAAGATATGTCTTATGAGCACTTGAGAGTGTTTGGTTGCCGAGCTTTTGTTCACATTCCAAAGGATGAGAGGTCCAAGCTTGATAGTAAGTCAAGACAATGTATTTTTCTTGGCTATGGACGTGATGAATTCGGGTATAGATTGTGGGATTCGGTCGACAAGAAAATCATTCGAAGTCGTGATGTTGTGTTTCTTGAAGACCAAACAATTGAAGACTTTGACAAAGGTGATCAACTGGAGCCAAAAACTAGTAATCTCATTGACATGGATCCATCTCCTTTATCTTCAGTAGATGATGAAAATGGGGGAGATGTGCAGCTACCTATTAAAGATGTAGAGGATGATGCTAATCCTAATGAAGTTGAGCCAGAATTTGAGGAAGAGCATCCAACTCAAGAACCGCCACCACAACTTGAGTTGAGGAAATCTACAAGGGACCGACAACCTTCAAAAAAGTATCCTCCCAATGAATTTGTGTTAATTTCCGATCAAGGGGAGCCTGAGAGCTACCAAGAAGCAATTAAGCATGCAAAGAAAGGTGATTGGAAAAATGCCATGGACGAGGAGATGAATTCCTTGCTTGAAAACCAGACTTATGATTTAGTGAAGTTACCTAAAGGGAGGAAAATTCTGAAAAATAAGTGGGTTTTCAAATTGAAGAATGATGGCAAGAATCTGAGGTACAAGGCACGTCTTGTTGTGAAAGGCTTTGGGCAAAAGAAAGGTATTGACTTTGACGAGATTTTCTCACCGGTTGTAAAGATGTCTTCTATTCAGGTTGTACTTGGCATGGCTGCAAGTATGAACCTTGAAGTTGAACAACTTGATGTGAAGATTGCATTTCTTCATGGTGATCTTGAAGAAGAAATTTACATGGAGCAACCGGAAGGTTTTGTGGAAAAAGAGAAAGAGAAATTTGTTTGCAAATTGAAGAAAAGTTTGTATGGTCTCAAGCAAGTCCCGCGGCAATGGTACAAAAAATTTGACTCTTTCATGATGAATAATGGTTTTTCTAAAACCACTTCGGACCATTGTGTGTTTGTAAAAAATTTCCCGGATGGTAAATTTATTATTCTTTTGCTTTATGTTGATGACATGTTAATTGTGGGTCAAGATTCTACCATGATTAACAGGTTGAAATTGGAGTTGAGCAAATCTTTTGCTATGAAAGATTTGGGATCGGCAAAGCAAATACTTGGTATGAAAATTGTTCGTGATCGCAAAGAGGGGCTGATTTGGTTGTCTCAGGAAAGCTACATTGAGAAAGTTCTTGAAAGGTTCAACATGAATAAAGCAAAGCCGGTTGGTTGTCCACTTGCGGGTCACTTCAAGTGTAGTTCGAATCAATGTCCTACAAGTGAGAAAGACAAGGAAGAGATGCTGAAAGTTCCTTATGCTTCAGCAGTTGGTTCTTTGATGTACGCCATGGTTTGTACAAGGCCGAATATTGCTCACGCCGTTGGTGTGGTGAGTTGTTTTCTCTCTAATCCGGGTAAAGAACATTGGGCAGCGGTAAAATGGATTCTAAGGTATCTTCGAGGGACTTCGAAGGTGTGTTTGTGTTTTGGGGATGGTAAGCCGATGCTTGATGGGTTCACAGATTCTGACATGGCTGGTGATATTGATTCTAGGAAATCTACTTCGGGGTATTTGATGACTTTTGCAGGGAGAGCTGTGGCATGGCAATCTAAATTACAAAAATGTGTTGCTCTCTTAACTACCAAAGCTAAATTTATTGCCATTACAGAAGCTTGTAAAGAAGAGTTATGGTTGAAGAAATTTTTACAAGAGTTGGGTTTGAAGCAAGAAAAGTATGTGCTTTATTGTGATAGTCAAAGTGCTATTCACTTGAGTAAAAATTCTACTTTTCATTCGAGATCGAAACCCATTGATGTGAGATACCATTGGATTCATGATGTGTTAGATTTGAAATTGTTACAACTCGAAAAGGTTCACACAGATGATAACATTTCAGATATGTTGACAAAGACTTTGTCGAGGGGACAAACATTTAAAGTGTCGAACTTTGGCGGGTATGGTTGATTTCTCCACCTAAGTCGGTAGGAGGAGAATTGTTGGGTATACCTCTTTATTGGAGTGTGGGACCCAATTGGTTTTGGAAAAAGAGTTTAATTTGGTTTAGTATTAAGTATAATATATTTTTATATATTATATTTAATTTGTGGAGACCTAATCCAATTTGGAAACAATTAAGGTTTGATAATAAACCCTAGATTCACAATATTTTAGGGTTTTGTTTTTGCTCATCCCGAGGTGAAGAGAATGGCTGCTACACATACTCCACTTTGGTGAAATCAATTATTTGGGTGTGTGAACAGTGGAATTAATTTGGGTGGTTCTTTGCTTCGTTTTCGGTGTTGATTTGGTTCGTTATTTTGGATCTTCTACAACTCTGGTTCTGAAGATTTTTGTCCATCTATTTGGTGAGGTCTTTCCTCTTTGTTTATTTGTGATTATTTGGAATTCACCTAAGGGTGGTTTTGTGAGACCATTAGTGTCTCGTTTGTAATCGTTTGGAACTTATTTGGTTGATAGTGGAATCGGATTTCGATCCCGTGGACGTACCTCACATTGAGGGAACCACGTAAAAATTCTTGTGTTGATTTTGATTTAATTTTTCTGCATTAGTTTTTATTCCCATTGATTGATTTACTTGTAGGGAATCACATATTTTTCCTAACATGAAATACCTATTTACATTTCATTATTTAGTTGTTAATAATTCTCATTTTCATGTTTGGTAATACTATTAAACTTATGGAATGAAAAAAAAAAGAAAATTATTATTTATTTTTTTAATAAGTTAGTAACAAATAAATTAAAAATTTATACAGATCATAATAATGTGGTTAGTTGTGGAAATAATGGTATGAGTGATAGTAGTGATGGGTGTAGCGGTGATAGCATTAGCGGCGGTGATATCAATTTTAGTATGATGGTGGTAGTAGGTTGTTGTGGCTTTAGTTGTGGTGGTAAGGTGATGTTATGGTTGTGATGGTGGTGGTAAGGTGTGTAGACATCCCATTTTTGACCGACCTTAAGACTCAGACGTCATCATTTGTGCGTGCGATGATTGTGCATGTTTGCGCTCGTTTTGAGTGTCCGAAGTTCTCGGCTAAGTGCCTTGTCTTTTAGCCTCCTAATGCTCTGTGTTTTGGCCTTGTTTTTGGACCAAACCTTGATACCCCTTGCCTGGAGGAGGGGAAAGCCTTGCCAGCCACTTTTCTCCTTTGTAGGCTACTTGAAGTGGTCGGTCAGCTAGGGGAGGTGGCCGATGGCCAATTTTCTCCTTTTTTAGATATTTTCGAATCTTTGAGCCAGCTGTGACTCACTGAGGCTTATCCTCCATACACGTGTATGGAGGGATGAAGCAAGCTTTTTGCTTGCTTGCTCTATATAAGGGGAGGTCTCTCTCCCTTTAGAGAGGTTCAGAAAATTTAGGAGCTAAATTTTACTCTCTCTCTCTCTCTCTAGAATTCTCTATCTCTCTTTCTATATTATGCTATATTGTGCTTAGAAGTGAGTTTTCTTCGCATATTTGCAAAGAAAAACCTAGTCAAACACCTTTACTTTGGAGCTGAGGTCCATTGAAGCTTGGTCTGAGGTTTTAGGCTTGGTTTTGGTTCAGAATTGTTGTTGAATTGTTGTTGTGCTTCAAAGGTAACAACTTGTCCCTTTTAAGCTTTATTTTGATTAAGTGCTTGACCACCTTTGCCTGCTATTTTAAGGCTGGTTTTAACCTCTTAAAAACTCTGATTTTAAGGCTTTAAAATGTTGGTTTGAGTCTTATTTGGTTAGGGGGTGATTTCCTCCCTTGGCTCTTTGGCTCGTAAAGCCTTTTGAGCCACCTTTCTTAGCTTTTGGAACACCCTTTGTTTGGCCTTTCTACCACTGAAACTCAGAGGAATTTCAGTGGTAGAAAGTTCGTTTTGAGGCTCAAAATAGGAGGGGGTGGTCCCCTCTCCTTGTATCTTGTTTGTATGCATAGATGGCTTAATAGTTGAGCATGTTTTTCTACCACCTATTGACTTGATCTCAGCATGTTTTTGTGACTATTTTGACATGCTATAACTCTGTTTTTGGCTGGTTTGAGCACCTTTTGTTTGCTTCTTACACTTGTAATGTAATCATGCATAATAGCTTAGTATGCTTAATGAGTTAGCCTATCATTTCAGCTAGTGTTAGCTCCATCTCAGCATGCTTTTGCTCATATTTTGACATGCTTTAACTCTGTTTTGAGTGGTCTTGGTCATATGAAGTCTGCTATGCATAGTTGTAGTGTAAATGGCCTTGACTAGCTTTGAGTTTTGAGGCCCTTGACATGTTGTGTATGTAATGATTGCATGTTTTGGCATCATTTAGCATGCAATTTCAATGCATATAGTGTAGACACACTCTCACATATTCTACTCTTTCATCGCTTTTAAGAGTTGTGCTCTATGCCTTGCTTGTGAGCCTACATGCAAACATGTTTTTCTTGTTATTCGAGCTTCAATTTCAGCATGTTGTAGTCTCTGATTTGGCATGATTAAGCTTTGTCCAGAGCTGGTTTAGTTGTTTATGCTTGATATTGCATGCTTCTAGAGTGATGCTCTTTACTAGCTTAATGTATTTGGCTTTTGAGCATGCATTACATGGGTTGTTTGCATGATTTTAAGTCATTTAGTATGTTATTTTAGTGCTAAAATGTGTGTCATTGCACTTCATTGTTCTAATCTTTTATTCACTTTGAAAGTGGTCTTGAGCCCCTTGATGGCTTGAATATGGAATTGAGATTCGCATGCCTAGTGGTTTTAATCCTCCCTTGAGGGTTTCTACTAACCAATAGCATAAAACCTCTTTCATGCTCAAGGCACTTGTGGCTTAGGCCATCTTTCCAATTAGAAGACCTTTCACATTAAACTTAACCGGTTAATGGACTAATTGGTAAGCTAAAATGTGTAAACAAGAATTGAGCAAAGTAAAACATGCCAAGATAACATATGTGTGCTGCATTGCATGTGTTTGGATCGGACGTTAATCCAAACACAAGAAATGTGAAACGTTTCATACTCAAAGTGATGAAACGTGTCGCATTTCTTGGTCGCCAACACCCTTGATCATGCATGATAGGGTGGAGGCACTTTGAGTCTTATATGTGCATTCACTAAGCCTGTACAAGCTTGGTTCTTCGGCCATCATGCATTGAGATGCTTGATTGGTCGCTTGAGAGCCAAGTACCACACTCCTTTGAGCTTGAGACATGATGAGGAGGGTGGTAGTACACACATTTCTTGCCAAATACATTGTCTTGGCTCTGTTGCTCTCTGTTACAGCAAAGGCAGAATTCTGGAAAGAGAGGTGGCCGGCCGGCCACTTGCACTAGCCTACCGATCACTTGCACTGGCCGGCCAGCCAGTTGAGGTAGCCTACCGACTAGTTGAAGTGGCCAGCCGGCCACCTGTAGGGAAAATTGTCCAAAGTGTTCCTGTGCTGGGGCAGATGCAATCTGGAAGTTCATATGATGTTCTGAGATCACCGCGAGTGCAAACAGAGACAACTCATGACAAGGCAATGCATTTTTGGGTGAAGCAAACCGAGCATGCATGTCTCCCTCCTCCTCGAGGCCATTTTACTGCTTTACTTAGCTAGTCAATTTACCGGTTTTATAATTGATTAGTTAATGTGTTTAGCTAATTTAATTCATTTTTTTAATATTCTAATTAGCTTAGATTAGCTAGTTATTCAATTTCATTTATGTTGTAATAATTAATTTGCTAAGTTAGTTAATTAGTTGGTTTGTAATAGTTAGCTTAGCTTAGCGTAGCTAGTTAGCTTAATTATTCGGACCCTTCTTCGAGAACGCGCATTGTTGTAATAAGGGTGCGTGTGTGTGTGCATGTCTTCCAACCCCACTTCTTTCTCCATTTTACTTAACCACTTTCGATGGTTAGTTTAGGGTCACGTTTTGATTAGCATACCTTATGCTTTGCATGCGTGCATCATTCATTTGTCTTGCATGCACCAAGCTCGGCGCATCATTCAAACTGCATCGTATTTCAATACCTATTTGAATACATGTATCAATTTCTACTTCATATGCCATAGCCGAGCCTATTTAGTTGCATTTTGCATGTGTTGCATTAGGCATTTTAACATAGTTAGGGATCATGCATTGTTTTCTAACTAGCTTTTGTTTTGGCTTGAAGTACACTGTAAGTGTTTACGCTTTAGCATACTTGCATGAGTGTGAGTGTTGCCATGATAGCATGCTTGCCATGAGACTACTTGCTTAAGTGATTAACTGCTTGAATGCCTGTGGGTGAAGGCTTGATTGCCTGAATTGGAACAACTTGATGATTATGAGTTTTAAGCTTACTTTGCGAAGTGGCAAAATCATGTTTTAAGCCCATTCGAGAGTGGCAAATCCGCGCTTTAGCCTACTTGCGAGTAGCACTTTCAAACCATTTTCGAAAACAAACATGAGTTGTTTTGTTCCAATTCTCGTGTTTGAGTCTATACTTGTATGCTGCGCGCATCACATAGTAAGTTAGCTAAATAACCGGAATAAGAACACATGGTTTATAAAATAACATATTATGCTTAGTAGAGGTCGATCTTTTGATTGGGCGAGCGAGGGTGCTCATTACATGACCTTCCCCTCTCCTACCCAAGTTCTCGAGCTGAGGCAACTTTGGTGATGTTGGACACATGGCCTTCGGCACGAGTTAGGGTTTCCTAAATTTCTCAAAAATAAAATATTTAGGTGGCAACTCTGTAATCTGGCAAAGCAGTCCATGTTTGGTGCTTGTTGTTCAAAATTGATTTTCCAAAACAATTTGTTGGATTTGGACTCTTTGGTGTTTATCAGTCTCATATTGCACTTTGTGAGATTAGATTCAGAACCGTGACAGGAGTCCGAACTGTAGTAAGACCAAATTCGCGCCTCTCCGAAAGGGGGGGCGCGCGAAGAAAGTTGGGTCTACACGGTGACGGCGGCCAACAGTAATAGAGTGATGGTTCTCACGATGGTGATGGTGGTGGTGTGATGTTTATGAAGGTGATACATAGTAGTGGTAAGGTAGTGGTAGTGGTAATGGTTGTGGCGGCGGACGTAGTGGTGGTAATGAGAGCAGTGGTAGCAAGGTAGTGGTTCTAACGATAGTGATAGTGGTGGTTTTATGGTTGTAAATGTGGTGTTAGTGGTTGTGGCGATAATGGTGGCGGTAGTAGTGGCAATATCAGTAGTGCGGTGGTAGTAGTATGGTGGTATGGGGGTTGTGGTGGTGACCATGGTGGTAGTTGTGGTGGTGGTGGTAGTGGTGGCAGTGGCGGCAATGGCAGTAACGGTAGGGTGGTGGAATGGGTGGTAGGAGAACAAAATAGTAGTAGTAGCTAAATAATAATACTTTAAGTGTCAGCAAAAAAATAATAATAAATTTTATAATAATTCCATAATGGAATGGAATGGTAATTCCTTAAGTTGAAGGAATGAATAGACATTCCTATATTTTGTTGGAAGCTGTTCCAATGGAATGATTATTTCCACTTAGATAGGGCATACCAAATAAGTGAAAGGAAAAGCAAAACTAGAATGGGCATTCCATTTCAATCTATTCCATCATACCAAACGTGCTCTAACTTCTCACAAAAAAATTAATTCACGTGGCGTGGTTTGGTTTACTTATTTAGTGATTCTTAATTGATTTAATTTTAATTATTAATTTTAAATTTTATGTCAATTTGATTCAATTGATAATGTGATTAGAATTTTTTTGACAAGAAATGATCATTGAGTTGGTTGATATTAACTTACTAAGTTGAGCAAGTTTATAATTTTATCCCTAAAAGAATGACACATGCCATTTATTTGAAAATTCAAGAAAAGTGTATACCACAAGTGTTAATAAGAAAATTATTCAATGGAAGGTGTCCCAAATCAAAAGTGCTTCTCTATCATCATTAATAATCTTCCTGAGCAAACTTACAGTTGCTGGCTAAGAAGAGTTTTCAATAGATATGGAACGATTGTGGATGCTTTTATCCCTTTCAAGAGACGCAGATTTAGTAATAGTAAGTTTAGGTTTGTAAGATATCTTAAGGAAGATGAGGCTGATAAAGTTGTTTGTTTATTCAATAGGGTCTAGTGACGGGGTCATATAGTAGTGGTGAAAAGAGCAACAATCCCCTCTGGAAAAAGACTGATTTGGAGAAAGAAGAAGACCCATTTGCCTTGTCCTCCCTTCCCAAAAAAGCAACCAGAGTTGGAGTTATAATCAAGACCCTGAAGACCAGTTATCGTATCCTAAAGAATGAGTTGAAACTAACCCAAAAGGATCTTCTATCACAATTGAAGCTGAAAAGATTGATGAATTTTGGTTAAAGTCTTGTGTGGTTGGTATAGTTAGGGATTTCAAAATCATTCCTATGATTGAAAAGGCAATGAGAACTGATGGGGTCAACTTCATATCAATCAAACCATTAGGTGGTTTAAAGGTTCTCCTACAATTCAATACTGTCCAAGATATGAAAGAGATGCTTCAAGGGAGTAGGTGGTGGTTACAAACTTGGTTTGATGAAGTGTATGAGTGGCATCGTAGAGAGTTTACACTTTCAAGGAGAGTATGGCTGGCCATTGAAGGGGTCCTTCTTAATGCCTCGAACTCCACAACTTTCACCAAAATTGCCAGTAACTGAGGCCGAGTGCTTTCCATTGATAGAAAAACTGACTCACGCATGGAACTGGAAAGAGAGAAAGCTCTTGTTGTAACTAATTTTAGCAATTTAATCAATGGATTTTGCAAACTAAAAGTTGGTTGCTTTATTTACGACATCAAAGTTGGAATTTCGTAGGATCTTCATGTAAGGCTCGTCTTACTACCCTAAAGTGGCAGTTAAGGTCAATGAAGGTATCGACGTATCTAATTCTGTTGAAGGTTTCCTCGGTGAAGCAATCGGTGATTTATAGGGTGAGAAAGATGATGGAGATCAAATTAACGTTGATGAAGATGCCTCAGTCCATTCTGGCAATGCATTAGAGTGTACGGTTCTAACCAGCGACTTCGAAGGATTTTCCCTAGAAGAAAATCACGGTGATGATGACGTGGCTCTTCTCAGCCAAGTTGAGGACTCATTTAATGTCATGAGTAGTATGAACGACGCTGAATTTTACGTTTCCCATGACTCGCGTGGTAATGATATTAATTATATCTACACGCAAGAAGCAAATATCCCAGAGGTACAACATCTCATAGATTCCAATGCTCTGGGCTCAATTTCAATTCACCCTATTTTGTCCCAAAACCAAGTGAGAAGATCTTTAAGCCCAAATCATGCCTTATCCCCAAACCATCTCAGCCCATCTCATGCCCATTTTCTCCCAAACAAAAGAAGTCCCATTAGGAAACACAAAGTCAATAATAGAAGAAAGAAACTCTCACTTCTTAAGTTGGGACTCCCTCATAAATTCTTGAACAAAGAAATATACACAAAGGGCACTAATAGAAAATCAAAGGATGCCAAGTTCGTCTGATCTTCACAACCTTCGCAATCATCAATTTCTTCCAGTACCATTCGGCTATGCAATAAACGGATTGCGCATAATTTGGCCGAGTCTAATGAGGATGTTGAACAGTAAGATGAAAACGAAGAAGGGGAATATAGACTCATTTTGGCTGAAGTAGAAGAAACCTTGTAAATGGACAAGAAATTGCAGATTGATTTTGGGGGCAGAGAAGACATATTTCTAAAAGATTTTATCGAGATGGAGCTGAGTAATAGAGCCAAACTCGGCAAGAAAACTAAACATAATATTGTTTGAGTTTGTTTCGTAGAGTGTGCATTTATATTTAATTATTAGATGGTTAGTGGGTTATGATGGAAGTAGGGGAGCTTGTTTTGTCCTGTGGGTGATTAGTCTTTGAATGGTTAAAGTCAGTGGGGGTGTGTTTTGTTTTGTTAGGGGGTAGGTTGTTTTCTGGAGCCTTTTGAAGGCGGAGTGGGGTAGCATTTTTGCATGCTAGATGTTGAGTGGATTTGGTTGAGTCTGTAGGAGGGGCAGTGTCTTGTGGAGTCAAGATCTTCTTAACTTCTTTTTCATTGGTATCTATTTATTTATTTTTGTTGTTTTAAAAAATTGTGAGGCTTAGGGGGTGGTTGTTTGGATGCGAGTAACAGTAGTAGGGGTGTCTTATACTTTCTGAATCTCTCTTGATGCGTGTCATCTTCCTATACCTTTAATTTCATGTTTTATTGAAATTTTTCTTTGCTGATTAAAAAAAAAATGCCATTTATGTGTTATTTAAAAATAAAAATAATAAAAAAAAAGTACACTTATAATTAATTGAACTAAATTGAGACAAAGTCATAATTTAAGGATCAAAATCGAGTCAATTAAAATTACAGAGACTAAAACAACATAATAATCAAAAGATAGAAACTATTGATGATGGATGATAAGAGGATGGAAAACGGTGGAGATTGGTGGCCAGTGGATGGCAGTGGTAACCGATGATGGATGATGAGAGAAAGAGATGAGGAAATGAAAACTTATTCTGAAAATAACTTAAAATATCAAAAATTTTGAAAAAGTTGAAAACTGTTGTCACATTTTAAAAAATAAAATAATTACAAATGTGCTTTTGTTTCTGTGGAAGACAAAAATAAAAAGTTTCATTTCGAGCAAGAAATGTGCAAAATTTGAGCAAGATACACTCTAACAAGCAGAATAGCAAGTCTATAAGACTAGGGAACTAGAACCAGAGGTCCATGTCCAGACATGTAGGTCAAGGACCAGAGGACCAAGTCCAGAGGTTCATAACCAGAAGAGTCCAAGGGACCAGGACTAGAGATCCAGGTCCAGACATGCAGGTTTAGAACCTGACGACTAGGTTCAGAGTTCTAGGGGTTCAGACCAGAAGGCCAGGTCCAAAAGGCATGACCCTCAAGGGCAGATTTGGTCAAAGCTTGATCTTTACTTTAAGAGCCACACTCATAGAATTCTGTAATAGTGGAACATATTCCCACAAAAAGTGAACTGAATGTGAAGAGTGGCAAGAGAAGTGGAACCAACTCCAACAGCCACTTTGGAGGCTATATAAAGCCATACCAAAGTGAGAAAAAAAGGTAAACAATTAATTACAATCATTTTGGACTGCTCCTATTCCTATATTTTCTTACTTCATTGTTCTCAAGTTTTTTAACTTAAGTATTGGAGAGTCCCCTGGCTGTCCACCAGTCGAGTTCTTCATATTTTCTTGAGTGTTTCAAGCCAAGTTCTATCGTGTTTAGACAAGAGTGTCGCCGTAGCAAAGGTGGTCCAATTTTTACCTACCACAGTTTCTAATTTTTAAAAATTTAAAAACAAAAATAGGAGATAGACCCAATGAGTGCGCGGTTTGATAACATTTTGTTATAAGTTTTCTATTTTATTTTCAAGTTTTTTTTAAATAGGGGGAAAAAATATATTTGGACTTTTTATTTATTTTTTCTTTTTTAAAAAAAAGCAATAATTTTTAACCTTTTAAAATATGAGGAATAAAAAAGTATTTTCACTTTTTAAAAATATATATATATTTTTTCTCTTTCCTATCCTGACAAGATGCTTCCACTATTAACCAACATCTCTGACCTAACCACCACCACATTTAGCCAATACCCCTGACCTTCAAAATATCCACCCCACCAGTAACTCACCAATTATATTTTACTATTTTTTTGTTTTTATATATTTTAAAAATTAAAAATATATATTTTATTTTTGTTAACTGTGTAAGTATAAATAAAAACAAAGTTTAAAAGTTAAAATTTATTATTTAAAGCTAAAGATTATACCAAGTCTCTTTTGAGAAGCTGATTAAAAGTCAATTTTTAACTTTTAACACATTTTAAATTATAATATTACTCATATAATTTATTCATAAAAAGATAAAATAAATTTAAAAAAATAAATCAAAAAATTAATTTTTATCAACTTTTCAAAACACTACTAAAAAAAAACAACTATGCTACACAATCCCAATATTAGTCAGTGTGTAAAAGTGGAATGACAAGTGTGCCGTCACTTCGTATTATGAAGTATCACCATCGTCATAATCATCGTTGTTTTTTTAAAAACAAATATCTTATTAGCTAAGCAATTAAAAAGAACCAACTAGTAATTGCAAAGAAGATTAAGGAAGTTGATAGAAAGGAGGGACTAAAGTTTGGCACTTCTAATATTAGATGGCCATGATGGGCACAAGGATTTTTTTATTTGATTGTGCATTTTTTTAATTTTTTTTTTTTCAAAAAGAAAACAATAAATAGTTTGTATAACACTCATTATTTTTCATACTGTTTTTATTTTAAGAAAAAAAATGACATTCAAAAAAATAACTTTATGGAGCTTTTAAAATAGTATTTTTGGATTAGATTTTCAAATTCAAATGTGAACTTGACTATTATATTCAGATGCGTAGTACCCATCCTTAATCACATTTTGATAATCTGAATAGTTTATTTTGTAACACCGTGATGTATATATTTATGAAAAAAATTACATCAATCAAATTATAATAATATCTTCAAATGTTATTTTCATTGTCAATTACAATTTATAATCTGATTGGACAAGAAAATTATACAATAATTCCGGAGTACTACGTGATCATACTCTCTCATCAATTATCATTTATTATACTCTCTCATGTTTCTCAATCACCTAACATAAATAATTAATATTTCATCTTCTCCACTAATCATATTACTATAAAGTACCACGTTGTCACGGCCTTGGTTTTTCTGAACTAACCCTTGGTCTTTCCAAGCCAACCGTGCGGCTTTAGATGCTTATAGCACGCATTGCTTGTACCTAAGTAAGCTTTTTGTGGAAGAGAGCTAGGAAAGTTAGCACACACAAGAGAGACTTAGAGAGAGCACTTGGAGAATGCTAACTTTGTATTGCTTGAATGCTTGTGATTACACTTGGGTAACTTGGGTGGTTTGGGCAAATGAGGCCCCTCCCCTTTATATAGCCTTACAAAGAATATTCTAGAACTATACTAATGGAGAGTGTTCTAGACACTTCCCCCTAGCTAGAGTATTCTAGGACTATTCTAGTATGTACATGTCTAGAAGAGTCTACAAGTATCTCTAACTATGTACAAGTTTCCACAATGCTCCAGGGAGTTCCAGAAGCTTCCAGCATGTTTTACAATCTCCCGGAGCTTTCTAGTTCCACCATCCCCTTTGATTGCTCTAGAGAATTCTAAAGTATTCTATTTTAGCCTCCCCTTTTGTAGCCATTCTCTAGCGAGTTCTGGAGGCTTCCAGCAATCTCCATGGTCTTTATATCTTCTCAAGTTTTCCAAGAGCTTCCAGAATATTCCGTTAGCCTCCCTTCCTTGAGATTTCCTTTTGACAGCCAACTTTGTCTTGGTAATTCGGCGGGTTGTGACATTCTCCCCCACTTATGCTCGTGACGCCCTCGTCGCGCCTTCTCCCTCGACGTCACAGGTTTTCTCCTTGACTTGTGCCTTCTTTGATTTACCTTGTCCACTTGACCTATTGTTGTCTTATTAACTGTGCATGTTGGTGGACTTTCTTCTGTGGAGCCAGCCATCTTCTTGGTAGCGCCTTCTACCTCATTCTTGTTCACCCCCAACTCAATAGCTGATAAAAGTTGGAGTGTAGTATTTTCCCTACTCACCATTGGCACCATGTAAGGCCCACCTTCCATGATGCACATAGTGTTGTCGCGAGGCAACATTGCCACGTTGAACTCTCGCAAGAACTCCATCCCTTGCACCACATCATAGTCATCGAGTGATGCTATTGAGAAGTTCACTTTCCCGCGCCATCCACCAAGGTGTAGCTCGACCCCTTGAGCCATGCCATCTACGGGCTTTGCCTTGGCGTTTACTGTCTTCATTAATGCTTGACCCCTGTCAAGTCTTAGACCAAGTCGCTTGGCCTCTTTCACTTTGATGAAGTTGTGGGAAGCCCCTGTGTCTACCATGACTTGGGTCGCCTTCCCATTGATCTTGCCCTTTACGTACATCAAACCCTTGTCCCATCGAGTTGATGCAGTAGGCTTTGCTTCGATGGCACCAAGCAGCTGCAGAGATCCCATGCAAGCCTGCTCTTCCCTTTCTTGCCTTTCCAGCATTGCACTAAGACTCTTTCTCTTTGGGAATTGGGCACCCAATGTGGCCCATCGCAGATGAAGCAGTTGTCTTTGGGCTTGCTTTCTTTCTTCACCTCATTTCTCCAATCTTTACGCGTTGGTGACTTGCTTCTACCTTCTCTGTACCTTGGAGCCTTAGAATCCTTCCATTCTTTGGCCCATGTGGCTCCCCCACCTTTGCCTTGACCCTCCTTGGTGGACTCTGAGTTAGAAGCTTCCGGCTTAGTGTATTCCACCAATGTCTCGGCCACGGTGAGTGCAGTGGAGATATCCTTGACGCCTCTTCGTTGTAGTTCCAATTGTGCCCACTGCTTAAGCCCAGCTGTGAAGTTAAAGAGCAAGTCATCATCAGTTATGTTAGGAATTTGAAGCATTAACCCAGAGACTTCTTGGACATAATCTCGGATAGAATGGGTGTGCTTCAACTCTCTCATTTTCAAACGTGCTTCATATGCCACATTTTCAGGATAGAATTGCCTCATTAGTTCCTTCTTGAATTGTTCCCATGAAGAGATAGTGCAAATGCCTCTCTCCATTTCCGCATGTTTACGACGCCACCAAACTCCAGCTAACTTAGTGAGGTAGAGAGAAGCAGTGCATACCTTCGCAATCTCATCGTTTAAGTTTAGAGCTTCAAAATACCTCTCTAAGTGCCAAAGGTAGTCATCCAGCTCTTTGGCATCCCGCGTGCCATCAAACTCCTTAGGCTTTGGCGCTTCCAACCTTGGAGTGAATCTCGTATTGGTGGCAACACCGCCACTAGCCACAGCTCACTTGCATATGACCCAATCTGCCCGTGTCTCCTCCAAGCCTTCTTTCAGCTCTTGGACTTGGTCTTGGAGTTGACAAATAGCCTTTAGGATCCGTTCCTGGAAGTCATAGCTTTCTTGTCTCTGCGCTTCATAGTTGATCCGGATGGTGTCCCGTATGGACTCAAGCAATTCCTCGACTTGGCTTCCCACATGGCCGTCGAGTTGCTCCATCCCTTGTTCCAGCCGATCAAGACGCTCCTTGACATCGGCCATAGCCACTTCAACCTTGAACATTCGGGTCTCCATGGCACTCATGATGTCTCGTGACTTGTCTTTCGCTTTCTTGCCCAAGTTAGTAGCAGTCTCCCTTCCGCGGTTGTCTTCGGTGTGAGTTCCTTCCGACATAGTGCCCTTCCTTCTTTAGTCACGACGCCTTCGTAACCTTTGCTCTGATACCAACTGTCACGGCCTTGGATTTTCTGAACCAACCCTTGGTCTTTCCAAGCCAACCGTGTGGCCTTAGATGCTTATAGCACGCCTTGCTTGCATCTAAGTAAGCCTTTTGTGGAAGAGAGTTAGGAAAAGTTAGCACACACAAGAGAGACTTAGAGAGAGCACTTGGAGAATGCTAGCTTTGTATTGCTTGAATGCTTGTGATTACACTTGGTGTACTTGGGTAACTTGGGTTTACTTGGGTAACTTGGGTGGTTTGGGCAAATGAGGCCCTCCCCTTTATATAGCCTTACAAAGAATATTCTAGAACTATACTAATGGAGAGTGTTCTAAACACTTCCTCCTAGCTAGAGTATTCTAGGACTATTCTAGTATGTACATGTCTAGAAGAGTCTACAAGTATCTCTAACTATGTACAAGTTTCCACAATGCTCCAGGGAGTTCCAGAAGCTTCCAGCATGCTCTACAATCTCCCGGAGCTTTTTAGTTCCACCATCCCCTTTGATTGCTCTAGAGAATTATGGAGTATTCTATTTTAGCCTCCCCTTTTGTAGCCATTCTCTAGCGAGTTCTGGAGGCTTCCAGCAATCTCCATGGTCTTTATATCTTCTCAAGTTTTCCAGGAGCTTCCAGAATATTTCGTTAGCCTCCCTTCCTTGAGATTTCCTTTTGGCACCCAACTTTGTCTTGGTAATTTGGCGGGTCGTGACAACGTGATTATATTCCGAGACTATCAAATAATCACCCACTTGGACAAGCTTTCACAAGATTTTATTATAAAACAATAATTAGTATTATGTTCATTGTTTATAATGGTGTCACAATCTTGTATGGTAAATAATATATTATTTTATCTCGTACATAGTATGAGTCACATGCTAATTACCCAAAACATGTAAAAACTAAAATACATGTAGTTATTGCAACAACAAAAACAAGTCTTCAAGTAATCTACCATTTTCAGTTCAAAAAAATAATAATAATCTACCATTTTGAGGCGGAAAACATTAAAAAAATTTATTTTTTTTTATAAAAAAAAAAACGTTGTTAATGTCAGCAGCACATTCATTTTACATAGGGTCAGTACTGTATCAAGATATATGCAGTAGTACTGCCAACTGCATTGTAAACATTTTTTTAATATTTTTTTAATGGCCAAGATATTTTTTTACTAGCATATGGTTACCTAATGATGATAATGGTCAATGAAATGCTTTGGTTGATTGTTGTATACAAAATAGTTTTCGCAAAAGAACTCATGCCTCACAATAAATGTAGCTTTAAACCATGGACTGCTCATTTTCTCATCCACATCCAATCCCGAGTTTGCTTTTGCATAATGCTCAAAGTAATCATGTTGAAATGGTCCACAAAAGTGCCTAAAGTCAAGAGCTTCTAAAGGGCCAAAAAAAAAAAAATAACGCTATCAATCCCATCGCTTGCTTTTGCACGTCTCTTATCTTGATATTGACGCATATTAACCCAAATCAGTATTGAACAAGCTATTCAATACTTTGAGGCAATATTTCGAATTCATATAAATATGTGATTTTGAGGACTACAAAAGCACTGATCTAGAAGCATATAATAATTTTTTGCCAATATTACTTTCAATTATGAATATGCATAGAACTATTTTTCACCCTTATGTGGTCAAGGGGAAATCTAATCCAAAAACCTTTCTCTACTGTTTTTAGTTGCGTTTCCCATCCTTTTTCTTTCTTAAATTTTTAATGCTAATTTGGCAATTGCTTAAACCATGCCTTGGTGCTCTACTCTAGAGTGAAAACCTATCAAATTATTGTTAAAACATGAGTACGAACATTAACCTTGACTTATTAATATGTAACCAATTCGGATGATACTGCACCCAATGCCTTTTGAGCTAAACTTCTTAGCCACACGATCAATTGGAGAAACTAATTGTGTAATAGAGAAAGTTTGAAACAAAAGATAGGATAGATTGAAACAGAAGACCTGATCTCCATTACAAAATACTTGACGTTATTTGATCCCAAAAGTATGTATAGTAGGAGAGTAACGTGGACGCAATTGAACCATGAGGTAGTTGACCACTTGCCTATTCATTAGCTAGAAAATGTGGGTGTATTGAGTGTCATTTTCTTATCTAAAGTACCTCCTCAAAAAAAAAAAAAAAAAAGAGTACCTTATATTGTTTCCCAATGGCCATAATTAAAACCGTAGGTAGTACTAGCCTTCTAATATTGCTTCCACTATATTAATAAGGTATGGCAAATTATTCCCCACTCCTTATCAAGGAATAATTTTGTGACAAGTCCACTACCTCAACTTGTCTTTATTCCATTGTATGCTATGAAATTAGCATAAGATTGCTTTGATAACCTTCATTAAAATAAAATAAAATAAAATAAAATAAGTTTTTGATCTTGACTTATAAGCCAATTCTCTTATAGGCACCTGTTATTTACCGAAAAATTAATCGTCACATTGTGAGGCAGTTAATTCTTTTGTAAAATAGAAGTGTCCCTAATTTTTTAATTTAATTTAATTTAGAAATACATAATCGCACACAAAAAAATACATCAATAAATATGATTATTTAAAAGTGGACCTCACTAAAATCTTGTAAAATTATGTTCGTCTGTATATTTTCTATATTTTGTTTATGTATTCCTAAATTTACTTCTCTCTTTTTTTTTTATATTTATTTTTTCTATTTTGTCTTGCTTTGGGTCCAGTCTAATCCTCTAGTTTATATGCACAACGATTCACTATACACAGCTACCAACAAGAATATCAGGATAGTGTTGTTGAAGTGGCCCACGGCACCATTATCATCACTAATTAAGCCTTCTTTGATTGGAAAATATAAAGAGATACGAAGACGATACACATAAATTATTTCATAGTCTATCGATCATTTGTCGCAAGACTTTGGATGTAAGGGAAACCAAATTACATTCACCAGGGGATATTGTCACACTACCGAATATGAAATCATTCACCTTCTACCAGTTAAAAATAATCAATATTCATTCAATAAACTTTTAATTAAAAGCTCAATAAAAAATTCCCTTCTCAAAACTTGTTTGCCTTGACTAAAATTTTATTTCACACATCATTTTGATGCAAAAAAATCTAGAAACAAATTAAAAATCAAATAGTACGACTTTGCATTAAGAAATCTTTCACATCAACTCATAAATAAAGTAGATAAGAACATATAAGAAATGCATATGTTTTACATCATTTAAAATGTGAATGTAGCACATGCATTAATAGTGCTTGCTAGAGAAAGCCAGAATGACTCTTTTTGGATGAAGTTGCAACTTACCAGTGCTGTCTATTTCTGTACCAAGATCTTCTCCACTAATCTTTATATGAAAATGCTAAACAGAGAAAAAAGAATTATTAATTAATTAATCAATACAGATTGGATTTGGTATCTAGCTCAATTGGGCTAAAACTTCACCTTTTAGTCCCACTTTTTAACATATATGCTAGTTGTTTCCCATAAATTTGTAATCGGCTGTGATTCGGACCCCCAGCTGGGGGCACCCCCAGTGACCCCCAGCGCCACTTGGCACTCTGCCAGTGGCTGAAACTGAAAAAAAAAAAAAAAAAAAAAAAAAAAAAAAAACAGTTTTTTTTGGCCAATAAGGAGTGACCCCCAGTACCCCCACTGGGGGTCCAAGTCATTTTCCATTTGTAATTATCAGAGTGTTATTTTGATGGCTCAAGATACTAGTTGTCTCCAAAATCCCTATCTCCTAGTCATAATATACTTTCAGTTGCATGATTATGTCTCAAAGTTTCTAATGTTTTGAGATTCTTTTTACATGGTGCAGTTGGAAGCAAGCAGAGGAGAGGAATTTTAGGAAGAGATGATCCTTGATCTACTTTAATGAACCAAAGCCCTCAACTTTAGGTATAATGTATGCAGTGCTAAGTAGTTTTACTAATTAATTTTTTGGAACAAAAGTCATCACAACATATAAGGGTTTTCAAAAAAATTTAATTGCATGACACATTAGTTAATAAAAAAATTTATAAGATTTTTATATATTATTTTTCATATTTATTAGTAGTACATTTGTTAGTATCTCTAATATTATTAAAATCTTCCTGCAGCAAAATACACAAACTTTATTATCTTCTAAACTTTTAATATTCTTTCAATAATGCTACGGGCATGTACACAAATAATCACACAAATGTGCACAGAAAATCAATGTTTAAATCAAATTTGTTTTGATGATTTTTTAATGAAACTTTCTTTATAATTTTTTGTACACATAACATTATTGATTTCTTTTATTTTGTTATAAGGTTTAATTTTGACAAATGCTAAGAGCGTCCAGCAAGCTTTAAAATATAGTTGTTCTTTACGCACAAAAGATAGTGCAAGTAAGCAAAATACAACAATTTAAGCAAAGAGAAACATGTTAACAAGACATTTTACTTAGACCAAGTTTGGCAAGTTGAAAAAAAGTCAAAATGTTAAAAAATTACTTAAAAAGTTAAAAAGTTATCACTATTCATCAAAAGTCAAAAATTACGGCTGTACAACTCCCAATCCTAATTTTTCCCTACACATTTTTAATACACATTTTTTCATAAAAAGTCAAAAAGTTAACCCAAACAACCATATTTTTTTCCTCAACTTTTTAGTCCAAAAAGTTAAAAAATGTAGTTATTTAGGACATCCCAAACAACCCCTTCAATAGGAAGAAAAAGGTTTTAGAACCTTAAAAAGATCATTGACAACTCTAAACGCAGAATTGCTTGTTTCAGTCAAGGCTTTAATAAACTAATTTATTTTTATTTTTATTTTCAGTATATTTTTTTTTTAAAAATAAAAAATTTAATTTTTAAACTTTTTAAGATCATCTAAACTAACCAGACTATAGGTCTTGACAACAAGCTAGGGCCAAACCGATAATTTTTGACTGATCGACAGCTCAAGCTTAAGCCAATCCATCCTAAATTCACAAAGCCTAAGCCCTACTTGTGGGCTTATGAACTTCGGGTCGAGCTTGGTCTATATGACTTTAATTTGGATTTAATTTGTTTTTTAATTATTAAATTCAAAATTTATTGAAAAAAATAAGAAATTATAACTAAAAAAAATGTATGAACTTAAACTTAGCTTAAGTGATAGTAACCCTCGATTTTCTAGAGCGAGATTTGAGGTTTTGGATTTGACCATAGAGGAATATCGAATGTCCATTAGTAGTAATTTAACTTACCAACTTGCTAACATCTTGCGTTTGGTAATAATTTTTTTTTTTTTTTAATTTGTATACGTCGTTAATTTCATATATATATATATATATATAAATACTAGCATTTTTTTTTTCCATTTGTATAAGATTAATTATAATATATATCTAAAATTTCAATGACTACCATAAAATAAAATAAAATAAAATCATAATGAAAAGGATTAAACAATTCAATACATTTTTGGATTTGAAAAGCGAAAACTTTTTATTCAAATTTTACAAAATTTATTACAAATAAAAGGATAAATTACACTGGCCTCTCCTGAGATTTGGAATTCCCTAAAGTTGTAATTTATATAACAATTAGTGTCTCTTTATCAATAATTTGTTAGTCTTATAAATGAAAAAAATAAAATGATGTTATCATATCTTTACATTAAAATGTGTATTTATCTTTGTGACTTCACATTATTTATATTAGTTTCAATCCATTTAATTTTATTTTTTAAAAAACCAATATAATTATGTGATTAGTTGTGCTTTTTTTCAAACTTCAGATAATGTCAGTAATTTATTCAAAATAAAAATAAAGAAACTCATAAACAACATCTAAAAAAAATTAGGAAAATTACACCTTAGTGTAGAATTTTAAAATAAATTTTAAATCAGTGATAAAATTTATCAATTTTAATAATTAAAGTTATAAATTTTTCTATCACTTTGTAATTTTTATTTTTATCTTACAACTATTCACAATTTTTTCAAAAAAAATTGGTAAAAGTAAATGGCTAGAAGGAAAAAAATTATCACATAAGTCCATTCAAATAAAATTAAAAAGATACACAAGTTATTTAAATTTTTTAAAAAACAGGATAATTCCTCTGAGAAGGCAATGTACAGTGTAGTGCAGTCTGCACACTGTGAGACCTTTATGATCAAACGGTGAGACCGAGAATCTACATCACTACCGCAGATTTATCTAATCCAACGGGATAAACCAAGGGTGTACTGACAATTTCAGTGCGGGTGATCACTCAGTAACTTATTTCTTATCTCTTTCTATAATTGAAAAACGAAGGGTTGAGAGAGAGCCACGTAAGAACGCACTAACTCGTAGGCAAAGGTTAAAGTGGACCCTACAATGGTCACGTGCTGTCTAACGGTAAAGCCCTTCGCCACGGGCTTTGGTTTGGCCCCTCGTCCCGTCCCGGTTCTAGACCCACCATACAAGATTCGCTCTGTGGGTTCCCCAAGTAATTATTTTATCTTTGAAAAAATATATAAAAATCTAGGCTGTATTTTGTGAAGATTTCAAATCTTAGTTCTACCTTTTGGTTTGAATGTGCTATTTGATTTAAGTTTTCAAAAATTAATTTCATATTCACTTTTCAAAACACGTTTATCCGGTCATTTTCTGAACCTCTTCCGAACGTCCGATTAGTTGACCGGAACAGTATTCGTTTTTTTTCCACCTATTATTTTTATATTTTAAAATAAAAAATATTTTTGAATTTTTTTAAAATTTTTTTATGAGTTTTGAATAAAATTTTAGATTGTATGTTTAGTTATGAATTATAAATTTTTAATCAAATATCATATGTCACATCATTTATTTTAAATTTCATTCAAAACTTTTTTCAAAACTTATAATCAAACAAATTTTTTACATTCAAATCATAATTCTAAAACTCACAAACTCAAAATACAACTCTATTAACAAATCATAATTCTAAAACTCTATCAAAAGCTACTCTATTTTTTAGATTCACTTTTTAATTTAATAATGTGTAAATAAAATAATTTATTGATAATTAGAAAGACAATATCATATATCTTTACCAAATCAATGATAGTAGAGAAAATAATTTGTGTGATTAAAATTTATATTGAGTGTTATAAGTTTAAATCTTGGACCGGATGGTATTGTTTGAGTCTTTGGAATTTATTACGGGATTTATTTCAATAATTCATACAATTCTTTTTGTAGGATCCTTTATATAAATCATTTAAAAAAATTAAATCAATTCAATAATCATAATCTGTTCAATTTATAATGCTTGTCACAAAAAAAAAAAAAAAATATGTATTATTTATTTTCAAAAACACTTTTGTCATTCATTTATTTAAAACAAATATAATAAATTGAACATGTTACAATTGTCGAATTGACTTAATCTTTTTAATAAATGATATACATGAATGAACTTAAGAAATGCACTATTTAAATCATTGAACAATTTGTATGTATTTTCATAAAAAATCAAAAAACCTTACTTAAAAAAATCTCAAACAAGGTCTTAGATTTTATCGCTCCTCTATTTTTTACGCATCTTTTTTATAATAAACAAAAATAAAAAGAATAAATTATATCCAAAACAAGCCATAATAAAATCCGCCCCCACACGGCCACTAAAAGGAAAATGATTTGTCCCCCTAAAAAAGCCCCCCCTAATCCCAAAAACGACGTCGTTTTGGGCATTTTTTTTTTTTTTTTTTTTTTTTTGCCTTGGTCTGAAAATTAGGGGGATTAGGGGGCCAAAAATTAGGGCTCCCTAGCACAACCCGCCACTAAAATCTTCTCCATTGTCTCATATTTTCAAAGTTAAAAGCACATAATTAATTTGGGAAATTTCTCTTTAGTTATGACTTTTGAGAATTTTTATTATGACATATTAGGGTATTAGTTACGATTTGATTATATATGTAGTAGTATTAATTATGACTTATTATAATATTAATTATTATATTATTTTGGTAATAATGTAAAAACTTTTGATCATACATTATGTGGTTCTTGCTTATAATTTTTTTTTTTTTAGTTATGACTCTCATAGAATTGAATTATGACATTTGTGATGATCAAATCAACCTACAAATGTCATAAGTTATATATTTTGATACAAATGTTTTAATTGGGTTAATTTAGTTCCAATTTATTTAATTTTCGCTTGAATATTAAATACTTGCCATTTTTATCAAAATTTTATAATACAATGTCCAAATTTAAATAGAAATGTATACAAATTGAAAAACAAAAAAATGTTTGCTCCAACAATTCTTGTTTCAATATTAAATACAGTATTTTTATACATGTTAAATATGTTGGGACTAAATTTATACAATTTAAATATCATGAATCAAAATAAGACTTGGTGCATATTTTAAAAAGGGTTAATTACACTAATAGTCTCTATAGTTTGGGACTTGTGTCACTTTGATCCCTGACTTTTCAATTGTGACACATTTGACCCTGAATTTTGAATCTTGTTCCAAATAAGGACAATTGAAAATATTATTAGATTTTTCAAGGGTAAAATCGTCAATTTGATAAAATATAAACTAATTTGACAAAAAACAAATGTCAAAAAAATATTTTTAATTTTTTTAAAATTATTTTTATCCACCAATGATAAAATTATGTAAAATTAATAAAAATTACATGATTAATTTTTTAAAATTAATTTTACTTGATCATCACCCAAACACATAATAAAAATTAATTTGGTAAAAAAAAAATAAATGTCTAAAATATTTATCAATTTTACATAATTTTATTTTTAGTAGGTAGAAATAATTTTTAAAAATTCAAAAATATTTGTTTGACATTTATTTTTGTCAAATTAGTTTATATTTTATCAAATTGACAACTTTACCCTTGAAAAATCTAATTATATATTCAATTGTCCTTATTTGAAACAAGATTTAAAATTTAGGATCAAATGTGTCACAATTAAAAAGTCAGGGACCAAAGTGACACAAGTCCCATACTATAGGGACTATTTGTGCAATTTTCCCTTTTAAAAATTAACAATGTATTAACAAAGATTTTTTTAAAACGAAAATGCCAATGGATGGTGGTCATTAATTTTGATGTAGATGTAAAAAAACGTATAAAAACATATAAAAGTGTTCTAAACATTTTTTTTATTTTTTAATCCTCGCCTGCCTTCTTTCTTCCAATTAATGGACAAAGAGAGAAAATTATAGAAATGGACACAAAACCCTATAATGGTAAAATAGGTCCGACCAATGGGAGACTTTTTTTTTTTTTTTTTTTGTCTAAGTGGAATAACGAAAAAATGTTGTAAATAACATATTAATATATATTCACAATTTTTTATTAGGAAAATTATGTGTACGTCTTAATAGGTGAACTTATGGTCAAATAGATTATATGATAATTAATGACGTTTTTAATTGAATAATATTTAAAAAGAGTCACTAATTATTAATTTTTAGCGAAAATTTGAAATTTTGTCATAAAAAATGTCTTTAATTATAAGTTTTAAAGATAGTTTAAAAAAATCATCAAAAAAAGTCATTAATTTTTAACTTTCAGTGACAATTAAAAAAATTTATTACAAAAAATCACTAATTGTAAGTTTTAGCAATAATTTATAAAAATCGTGACAAAAAAATTCACTAATTATCAATTTTTAAAGATATACGTAAAAAAATGGTCATAAAAAATTATTTTTAATGACTATTCTATTATAATTTATTTTTAATAAGACTTAATAGAAATTAAATTTAATTATTAAGACTTATTGATAATTAAAATTAGAATAATGCTTGAGACCCCTTTTGGGGGTCACCCCTCACCCCCTTTGCATTTTCATTGGTTAACTTTTTTTTTTTTTTTTGATCTCCCAATCCCCAACCCCCAAGTGTGTGTGTGGGGGAGGGGGGGGATTTGAAGGGGTATGAATCATTATCGTTAAAATTATCCAAAACTTAGGGTTGGTTTGGCATGAACTATATAATCCATCTTTTTATCTTTTTATCTTTTTTCCATCACATCACCTCTCTACTTTTCTGTACATCTTTTCGTAAAAAGACAAAAAGTACACTTTTTTAGGACACCCCAAACTAACCCTTAGTGTTTGGTTTTCATTTTTGATTAAATAATCACAGAAAGACCACACAAAAAAAAAAAGTCAAAAAATCAGAAAAAACCAAAAATCACATAAAAACAAAAAAAAATCTACTATTCCAAAGCTAAAAAGCCAAAAAAACCAATCAAGAATACCAAACGAACAAAAAAGTCTCAAAAAAGCTAAAAAGTTAACTAAAAAATGGCTCTTTTGGGAACATCAGTAAAAAGCCAGCTTTTTGATTTTTCAGCATTTTTAGCCAAAAAAACTAACTTTTTTACCCAAAATAATTCAGTTTTTTACCACAAAAGTCATCAAAAAAGTTAAAAAGTCAAAAAATTAATTTTTTACCAACTTCTCAAAACACCACAAAGTCATTAACAAGGCTTAATATACCTCTGAAAATATTATATTTATATATTTGTTTTACAACTGATGTCACAATGTAATAAATATCAGTTGATAATAAAAATTTATAAGTTTTATTTATTTGTAAAAGTGATTGTACGATAATTTGACTTGGCTCTAAAAGAGACTGAAAGGCGTAGATAAGAAAAAAACTATTTAGAGCTCCTAGGACATTCACAATATAGTATACCTTTTTGTTGTTTTTTAATTATTTAATATAAAATTATATCTCTCACATTCACTATTAATAACAATATTGGTCACTGCCCCACATAGGATGTCGCAAGACCAACCAATGATAACTTTTCCCAGATAAGTGGGGCCACGTGTAGACAAAAGGTCAATGGGCTGCCCAATCAGAGAAGAAAACCAAGGGCCTTCGTCGTTTTCAGGGACACGTGTCGAAATACAGTGGATGCTGACCGGGCCTACCCGTGTTCTACCTCGCATCGACTATTGACACCTTAGGGCCATCACTTTCTGAAAATAACACTTTCACCCACATGTTATCTTTCAAAAATACATTGAACCTGTGGAAAAGAAGGGCATGGGTTCACGTTCCCCTCTCTCAATTTTAATTTGATTTGATTTGATTTGATTTTTATTTATTTATTTATTTATTATGTGTTGTTATCATATACAAAATATATATTTTTTTCTTAACATATTTTTTGATTAAAGATTTATTGTATTATTCACAAAAGTAATTATTTGATACTTTGAGAGTACTATGTAATATTATTTATATAGTAGTTTAAACTAATAGTATAACGAAAAATCTTATAAATTGGATATAATGAACTCATTATTTTCAAGCAGTTGACAGACTACTTAGTATGATTTGTGATTTCTCATGTTTTGAGCATCACGTAGGCAATGCTATATGCTATTCTAAGACTGTTTAATAATTTTTATTCAAAACACATCATTTATAAGTAATGTCATCTCTTTAATATTTTTCTATCAAATAAAAATTAAATAGATTTTATAATAATTTGTACTTTAAATGATGTGTTTTTATTTTCTAAAATTAGAAATTTTGATCTATAATTTTTTGTGCTAAAATTGTAAACTTACATCACCACCCCCCACTAAGCTATTCTACACTATTATAGAATTTTAATTTGTTCCTATTAATAATGAATATGTAATTTTTTATACTTAAATTTAACTCATAAAATTATTATTATCTTAATGATGCTATACACAACATAGTGCAATCGAAGAAAAATAGTTTCTGCAGTCTAGTTAAGCCCATCGGCCGTAAGATATCTCAAAACAGTCATAAGTGAACCATCGGGCCCCCGGAACCATCAAAGCGGTCAATGTGCGGCATCTTGAATCATTTTGGTAAAGTAACCGACTCATGATCTTGAGGCAACACGTTAAGAGTCAAAGGGAGGTTTCTTTGAGTTTGTGACAAGATAGAGGGCTAAAACGTCCATGATGACCACTTAACCTTCAGAAAAGGACCAGATCAGAATGGTTGTCCAGAACCTGCATGGCAAGCTGCTACAGAAAATGATTGTTCTCATCCTATTTACCTTCAAAGAGCTTCATGAAATAAAGGTGTGTAGACACCCCATTTTTGACCGCCTTTAAGACTTTGGCACCTCTGATTGATTACTTGAGGATGAAGGCTATGTTGTGCAAACGTTCAATTTCTTCAGCAAGAAGAGTTTTAAATCCCAACCTTACACCCCATTTTGGACCAAAACAATTTTAGATCTTAAAACTCACTTTTTCAAAATATTTTTGAAAATTCTTCTACGATGTTTCGAGGCTCGCATTTCATTAAAAATTGCACTTTTCGGTAAACCGAGCAAGGATAAAGTGGAAATAAATAGAAGAGAGGTGAACTCTTTCAAAACTATTTTAAAACATCTTATTTAGAGGTTTGGAGTTGAAGAAAATTTGAGGAGAGGGAAAAAATCTAGTTGGGAAAGAAGTTGGGCATAAATCATTAAGAGAGAACCTGGCAGCCTTCACTAAATCAGGTCTATCCTTTTGTACACCTGGACTTAAGTTGTGAGGCCACCACCATTGAAAAGTGGACTTCTGGGACTTCATTTTACACTCAAGAATCTCCTAAAACCGAGTCCGGATGAGGGAGATATGGCTGGTTGAAGTTAGGCATCAATTCGATTAAGGCAAAACTGAGCGACCTTCACTAAAATAGGCATATCTATTTGCACACTTAGAATTTTGATGTGAAGCCACTTTCATTGGAAAGTAGACTTCTGGGGCTTTAATTTAGACTCAAGAATGACCTACAAAGGAGTCCGGATGAAGGAGATATACCCATTTGAAATTTGGCCTAGAAGCAGATTTTTGATGGCTGACAATGCACACTTCTGGCTGTCGGCCACTGGTGAAAAAGCTAGATATTTTTGGCCTACTGTCCCCACAAGCTCCAGCTGTTCAAGGTTTAATATTTTCGACCAAAGCTCACATTTTTCTATATATAGATGACCTATCTCTCATATTTCAAGGTTAACAATTTTGGAACAAAATTATCTCTCTCTCTCTCTCTATATATATATATATATTTCTGTCTCTCTCTAACAATTTTGTGCATAGTTGCTTAGATACACTCCACTTTTGTCTATCCATCCTTAACCAAAGTTGCTTATATTTGGGCTGAGGTAGTTTGAGACCTTTTCTAAGCTCTAGAAGGTGGTCTTGGCTTGGTTTATTGCCTCATTTATGTCTTCCCTTTAAGAGGTATAGCACTCTCCTTTTATACTTGTTTTACACACTTGTTTTTCTATCTTTTTCAACAATTTTGGGGCGGGTTTTGAACTGTCAAAAACTCTATTTTTGTGGCCCAAAAGTGGTGGTTTAAGGCGATTTTCAATTAAGGGGTGGTTCACCCCTCTTGCTTCTTTGTTTGTAAAGTTGTTGTACCTTTGTTCACTACTTTCAAACCAAAATTTTGGGCCTTTTAACCACTAAATTTTAGAGGTTTTTCAGGGCAAAAAACTCATTTGGAAGTCCAAAATTGGAGGGGTTAGCCTCCCCTCTTTGTGTCTTGTTTGCATGCCTAATTAGCCCCATGTATTAACTTAATGTTTTAGCTTTTTGTGGCTCAAGTCCAGCATGTTTTGAATTCTGTTTTGAGCTGTTTTGCCACTGCTTTGGCTGTTTGGTACCTTTTGAGTCTTCTATTGCATAATTGTAGTGTAAGTCCTTTAACTAGCTTAGTGTTTTAAGGCTTTAACCACTATTGGTTTGACTTGATTGCATGTTTTAGTGTTTTTTCTCACCTAGTTTCAGCACTTGTAATCTCTGCAATCTCCCTCATTTCTTCACTTTTTCATTTTCTTTAAGGGTTGTTTCAACCTTAGGGTTATTTAAACTTGAGATTGAGGCTCATGCTTAATGGTTTAATCCTCATTTGAGGGTTCATTACCAATGGCATGAAACTTCTCTCATGCCTTAAACTATCTCTTGGTTGACACTTCTTTTATCTTAGAAGACACTCACCAATGGACAAATTAATTAAAGAATGGTTTGGAAATTAAAATGTGTAAACAAAATTGGCAAGTAAAAGTGACAAGATGAGCATTTCTTTGTATTGCATTGCATGTGTTCAAATCGGACGTTAATTTGAACACAAGGAAAATGAGATATTTCATACTCAAAAGTGATGAAATGTGCCACTTTCCTAGGTCCCCATTGCCCTTGATCATGCATGATAGAGTGATGGTCATTTTGGTCTCATTTTGCATTTATTAAACTTGCACAATTGGTTTCACAAGCCATCATGCAATGAAATTGCTTGATTGATGGTTTATGAGCCAAACTTTGTCTCTCCTTTAATTTCCCCATGAAAAGGAGAGGCAAAGTGTGCAAACAACTCTTGAGAAATACACTGTTTTGCTCTGTTTGCTCTCTGTTACAGCAAGGAAGTCCAGGTTATCGGTGGCCGACAGCCACCACCAGTAGGCTACCGGCCACCAGTGGTAGTCGACTGACCACCATTGGTAGTTGACCGGCCCCTTGTTGGCCATTAGTGAAATTTGCACAGTGTGTTGGTAAGGTGGAGCAGAGGTGTTCTAGAAGTGGACAGCATGGTCAGTGCTCAAATGTGCACACAGAGGCATTCAGCAGCAAGGCAGTGGCTTTTCAGGTGGAAACCGAGCATGCATGGGCCTCCCTCGTTTCCTAGGATTAGCTAATTAGTTTAATTAGCAATAGATCAAACATGTGTTGTAATTAATTAGTTGTAGCTAATTAAGTGTTGTAAATAATTAGTTAGTTTAACTAGTTATTCGATTTCATTTTGTAATTAGTTAACTAGAATAGTTAATTAATTCGAGTTTTATAATAATTAGTTAGCTTAATTAGCGTAGCTAGTTAGCTTTCATTCATTCGGACCCTCCTTCGCAAGGGCATAATGTTGTAATAAGTGTGCGTGCGTATGTGTATGTTTTCCAACCTTGCGTCTTTCTCCCTTTTACTTAACCGCTTTTGATGGTTAGATTAGGAGTATCATGTTTCAATTAGCATACTTTATGCTTGCATCCATTCATTTCGTATTGTATGCACCGAGGCTCGGCGCATCATTCAAACTGTATTGTCATTTTAATAATTCTTTGAATACGTGTTTAATCGTATGTTGTTCAAAACGATCCATATGCCATATTAGTAGCCGAGCCTATTAATTGCATGATCGTATGTGTTGCATTAGGCATCTTGTATAGTTAGGAAACATGCATTTTTTTTCTAACTCATATCTTCTTAGGTTGGAGAACTATGTGAGTTTTTATGCTTTAGCATACTTGCATAAGTGTAAATGTTTCCTTGATTAGCATGCCTGTCATAAGGCTATGTGCTTAAATGCTAAACTGCATGAATGCCTATAGATGGAGGCTTGTTGTTTGAATTGGAACGATTCAACAAATGTATGTTTTAAGCCCACTTTGTTGAGTGGCAAATCATGTTTTAAGCCCACTATGTTTGGTGGCAAATTCGCAAACTTTAAGGCCACTTGAGGTGGCAAATTCAAACCATTTTCGTAAAACAAACATGAAATTGAATTGTTCCAACTTGAGCAAACTAGTTTATACTTGCTTATGTGCATCACATAGTAAAGCTAGTTTAGTAACCGGAATAAGAACACATAATGTTTATAAAAAATCATATCATGATTAGTAGAGGCCGATCTTTGATCGGACGAGCGGGAGTGCTCAATTCATGATCTTCCTATAGCGATCCCGGTTTCCCTTCTTTATTTGTTGTATCCGGACTTAGGTTTCGTGGAGTTGATTGTTATGTATATCTCGTTTACATCCTCTACTCTTTGTATTTGAGTCTTGGGTTGTGTTGGGCAGGTTTGAAACAGGTTGGTTGAGCTTAGAAACCAAAAGTAGTTGCCCAGATTTTTGCCTTCACACTCAAGCGGAGCTTTTGACACTTAAGCGGGCCCTTCATTGTTGCTTCTCCGCTCGAGCGGGTGTTTTGACGCTCGAGCGTGGTTTTCCATCTCCCAGTATTTTCCTCTGCAGTGTTGGACGCTCGAACGGGTGTTTGGACACTCGAGCGGGAGTTTGTGTGTGACGCTCGAGCGGGGAGTTGGACGCTCGAGCGGGGACCTGGTTCTGCAAAAGTTCTGGGAGCGTGTATCCGGCGCTCGAGCGGCAGTTTGGACGCTCGAGCGGGAGTCTGTGAGTGACGCTCGAGCGGGGGTTTCCACGCTCGAGCGGGGCGACTCTTATATAAAACCAAGATCCGACTTTTGGATCACTTTTTCAACATCCTTTCTCTCTCTTACTTTTCCAAAAAGCTATTTTGAAAGCTCCTTACACTAAAACCCTAACTTCTCTCTAGGGATTGATCTAGTAGGAGTTGTTTCCTCATCTTTGGCCTTTACAAAAAAGTTGTTGATCGTTGAGGGCTACGTTTTGATCCGAGCATATTGAGTTTTGGAGCACTTTGAGTTTCGTCATCTTCTTCCTTTGAGCTCCGAATTTGAGGTAGGGATTCCTACTCACTCTTATGGGTTTTAACCTAGATTTTGAGCTTCTTGTTTAAATGGTTGATTTTGGGACTTAGGGTTTCAAAATGTATTAAAGAGGGTTTTGTGATTTTGGGCTCATAATATGTATTTTGGGTTTCAAAGTGATGATATAGTTGTTGGTTGTTGATATTTAAACCTTTGGGTTAATATTGAGAGTTGGGGGAAAAAGTCCTAATTTGTTGTATAAATTAATTGGTATAATTAATTTGGGAAAATTGTGATTATTTGGAATTGAGTTGGAAATAATGAAATTGGCTCATTATATTGTAAAATGGTGGAATTGGATTTATTAATCGCTCACTTTTGAAAACATTGATATTTTATCTGTTGGAGCTTTTATTATCTGTTTAGAAATAATTGCTTTGGGCTACCGGTGGAGGGTAGTTTTGATTGTTGTAAACAATGCATGATGATTAGGCAAACTAAAACTAATCAATTGGATGTGTCATAGAGTATGACGGTTGATAGAATACATTAACGTTATGTATTGATTGATTATGTATATGACCTATGTGTATATACGTTGTGTTGTGTGGAAGAAGATAGGGGATGTACTCCACGGTTTAGGGGAAGATAGGGGATGGACCTCTAAACCGGATGTTGTTTGGGAGGAGATAGGGGATGGACTCCGCTGATACAGCTCATATGCTTGTCAGATAATGTGTTGATATAGCTCATATGCTTATCTATGGAAGTGTTGATATAGCTTATATGCTTATCTATGAAAGTGTTGATATAACTTATATGCTTATCTGTTGAGATGTTGATATAGCTAGCATGCTTATCTATTGTGAAATGGGAAATGTTTTATATGGGTAACTATCCCATGTAAGTTGTTGGCCAGGTTTTGAGCCGTTGTTGTGAATTGGGAATTTGATAAGAAATGGAAAATGAAATGAAACATGGACATAGTGGTCATGTAATGGAAATGAGTTATGAATCGATTTATGGGAATTAAACATTTATCAATTGCTAATATCTTAGTTATTGCTCATACTGTGTTTAGCATATTTCTACTGGGCGTTGGCTCACCCTATATGGGACATTATTTTCAAGTACATGTAGCATGCCACCTCCAAGGACCTAGCTTGGATGGTTCTGGGAGTTGAAGATTCTTTTTGATTATTTTGTTTGTATTACATGTAATTCAAGCCAAGGGCTTATTTTGTATAGAGTTAGTACTCTTCTCTTTGTAACCAAGTGTTGACTTGGAAAGCTGTAAGCCTTTAGGGCATTTGCTTTTGTTGTTAACATGTAATACTGATGTAAGAACTGCTCTGATGAATAGAAAGGTGTTAATTTCTTTATATCATTGCATGTTTAAAATGATGGGTTTTATGTATTATTTTGAGGGCGTTACATTCCCCTCTCGTACCTAAGTTCTCGAGCTGAGGCAACTTTGGTGATGACGAACACGTGGCCTTTGGCACGGGTCATGGATTTCTTAAATTCCCCAAAAATAAAATATTTAGGTGACGACTCTGTATCTAGCAAAGCAGTCCAATTTTGGCATTATTTGATTTAAAATCAATTTTCCAAAAGATTTGCCAGATTTTGACTCTTTGGTGATTATCAGTTT
The DNA here is from genome assembly GCA_036172215.1 of Camellia granthamiana. Taxonomy (NCBI): domain Eukaryota; kingdom Viridiplantae; phylum Streptophyta; class Magnoliopsida; order Ericales; family Theaceae; genus Camellia; species Camellia granthamiana. The sequence goes on from CM069915.1 coordinate 101,625,419, forward strand.
CACATTGCACTTGTGAGATTAGATTCAGAACCATGGGAGTCCGAACTGTAGGGCTTCTTTCAAACCTTCCGAAAGGGGGGGCAAAAAAGCCGAGCTACAAGGTGCAAATTGAAGATGCCATGAAATAGGGGATTATTACTGACTATAAGGAGCTGGCTAAGAGGCCGTTTGTTCATAGTTCCAATACTGCCAACGGTAGCACAACTGTGAGGCCGTCCGATGTAAGTGTTGTCACCACAACGAAAACTGCCAACCCCTTCACCAATATGGAACCACAAACACTGCCTAACCCTACTTGACCCCCGGGTAGAATTTTCCATCCACCATACATGACCCTATCCAAAGCCATGCAGGTACTGATCAAGAAAGGGAACCTGAAACCCTTAGAAGCTCACCCATTTCCCGACCCTCTTCCATCTAGGCATGACCCCACAAAATACTGTGCATTCCACCAGCAGCATAGTCATGAAATCGACTGATGCTACCGCTTGCGTCATGAGATTCAAGATCTCATTGACAAAAAGGTCATCGCTCCACCCCAGAAACCAAACTTAACTACCAACCCGCTCCCTACCCATAACCAAGTTCTCCCACCTCGAAATCTTCATCTTATCCATACACTGTCCACCTCATATGACCCCAGTATCTACATCACCTCTTCCCACCTACCAAAACTGATATTGTTCATTCTTGAGGGCACGGACTTGTGTATGATGGATACATCTAACCTACAACCTGACTTTCAAAGATCAGTGGTGACAATACCCGTAGTAAACGAGATGTTGACCTCAGAGGGAGGTACTGGTCTACTATTGGAACGTTTCGGAAGCTCCACAGAAAGAGAGTACAACCCAAGCCGTTACATTGTTCATATCACTCAACTCAAGCCTGAGGTGGACCTACAGACCTTGGCATATATTAGTGTGGTTAGGCAGGATGGCCTGAACTAGGGTGTAGACACCCCATTTTTGACCGACTTTAAGACTCAGACGTCATCGATTGAGCACTCGGTGATAGTGCATGTTGTGTTCATTTCGAGTTTTCGGAGTTTTCGGCTAAGTGCCTTGCCTCCGGGCCTCTGAACTTTTTGTGTTTTGGCTCGGTTTGTGGACCAAGCCTTGTTGACCTTCCCTGGAGGGGGAGGGAGGTCTTGTAGACCACCCTTTTGTGGTCATAGACCACTTTTTGTAGTCGTAGACCACTTTTCCCTTTTGGAGACTAGTTTCTGGTTTCCGGAGCCTTCGGCTGCGCACCTTGTCTCGGGACCGCTTAACGTTCTCCTTTTGGCTTGGTTTTTGAACCATGCCTTGTTGACCTTGCCTAGAGGGACACTGTGGTCTCGTAGACCACTTTTCCCTCGTAGACCGTTTTTGGTGCCCATAGACTAGTTTTCGAGGCTTCCAGCTGCGCGCCTTGCCTCCCGGACTCTTGTCTTGCATTCCTTTTGGTTTGTTTTTGGCACAAACCTTGTTTTCCTTGCTTGGAGGGTGGAATAAGGGTGGGAGACCAGTTCTTTCCCTTGGAAACCACTTTTCTTCCCGCCAGCCAGTTTTCTGGTCGGCCAACTGATTTTCTTGGTCTTTGGACCACCAATAGTGGTCGGCCACCATACCATTGCCTTGCTTTCAGTGTGCAGACCACCTTTCCACCATGGCTGGCCACTTGCCTCCCTAGCCGACCACTTTCACTGGTCGACCGACCAGTGTAAGTAACTGGCCGGCAGCTTTCTATCACCTTTTTGGAGATCGTTTCTTGCCAGCTGTGACAGCTGGAAGGCACAGGAGTCATCCTCCATACATGTGTATGGAGGGATGGCTTAGAGCCTCAAGTGTGTTCAACAAGCTTCTTGCTTGATTTTCTATAAGAGGGAGACCCTCCCTCCATTCTCCAGGTTGAGAAAAGTTGTCTTGAGCTATAGATACACATATATCTCTATATCTCTCTCTTTGTCTCATTTTTGTGCTTGAAAGTGCATTTTCATCACACTTTTGCACACAAACACACACTCAAACACACACTCAAACACCACCCTTTGTTGCTGAGGCCCTTTGAGGTTGGTTTTGGAGTTCTTGGATTGGTTTTGATCTAAAAGATCTGCTGGAGTTGTTGCTCTAAAGTGGTTCTACAAGGGTGAGCTTCTAACCTTTTAATCCTTTGTTCTTGATTAAGCTTTTGGCCCTACTTGCATGTTGTTTTAGGTCTAACTTTCTACTGCAAAAGCTCTAATTTTTTATGCTTGAAATGTTTGTTTAAGGCCTTGTTGGTGTTGGAGGTGATCTACCCCCTCTTGTGCCTTGTTTGGCCTTGTTTTGTGCTTTCCTTTTAAGCTATTGGGACCACCTCCTTTTGGCCTTCTCACCACTGAAACTCAGAGGAATTTGAGTGGTGGAAATGGTGTTTTGAGATCCTAAATAGGAGAGGGCCATCACATCTCCTTGTATCTTGGATGCTTGCTTCATTTGCCTCATGTTTGAGCATGTTTGTTAAGCTTGTGTTGGCTCCATCTTAGCATGTATTTGGGGTTATTTTGACATGGCATACCACTGTTTTGGCTTGGTTTGGTCATTCCTCGCATGCTTTATACACTTGTAGTGTAAATTTTGCAAACTAGTCTTATGTGTATCATGTTTGAGCTCATCATTCTAGCATGATTTTGGCTTAACTCTGAGAAGCTTTTGGCCATGTTTTACCATGCTTAAGGTCTGATTTGTGTTGTTTTAGTCATGCATGCATTGTTTTGTATAGCCATGGTTCAATCTAGCTCATTAGCTTTATGTATTAAGTCCATTAGCATGCATTGCTTGGATTATTTCCTTGATTTGGCATCATTTGAAATGTGATTTCAGTACATGTAGTGTGGTCATACACTTACATTTGTCACTCTTTCCATGCTTTGGAAGGTTCATGCTTTATGCCTTAAACATGAGCCATTGCATATGCCTTTATGCCTAAGCTTGTGAGCTATCATTTCAATGTGTTTTTGGGGTTATTTTACCATGATATAACTCTGATTTTTGTTGGCGAATCCATCTCATGCTTGGTCTTAGTAGGTGTAGTGTAATCCTCCCTTTTGACCTTGCATATTTCATGCTTCATGCTCACCATGCTAGCTTACTTTGGCCTTTGGTCCATACATGTTTTAGTATCATTTTGACATGTTCTAGGACTGTTGTGGGTTGTATTGGCCATATGCTTCATGTATTGCATAGCTGTAGTGCAATTGGCCTTGCTAGTTTTAAGCTTTGAGTCTCCTAGCATGCTTCATTTGTAACATGTCCATGATTGGACATCATTTACCATGTTATTTCAAAGCATATAGCATTGCCATGTTCCCATTTCTTTTACCCTTTGAGTGCCTCTAAGGGTTGTGCATTGTTGCCTTGCTTATGGCCTAGTATGTATGCATGCATGCTTAGACATTTGAGCCTCTATCTTAGCATGTTTTGTTCATTGTCTTGACCTATTTAAGCTCTGTCCATGCTTGGTTCATTCATTTTTTCCATGTATTGCATGCCTCTTGTGTAGTCCTCTTTGGCAGATTTATGCTTTAAGGACCCTAGCATGCTATGCTTGTATTGTTTGAGTGATTTGGCATCATTTCATACTTGATTTCAGAGCTTATAGTGTTGTCACACTTCCATGTTTTTCACTCTTTAAGTGCTCTTGAGAATCACACCTTAATACCTTAATTCTTGAGCCAATGCATGTGCATGCATGTCTTCTCTTTTGGTGCCTTAGTTTTGGTATTATGGCCACTGTTTTGGCATGACTGAGGTCCATCCATATTCGGTTTAAGTCCATTATGCATGCTTGTTTGTATGTTGCTCGCATGCTTGTTGTTTGCTTTGTGTTGAAATGCTTATATTGCCTTGCATTGTGTATGCATGCCATTAGCATTATTAGGTTGCTTATGTTGCATTGCATTGTGTATGCATGCCTTACATTGTGTTTAACATCTTTGAGTTGCATTGCATGTTTGCATGTTTGAGTTGCATTGCATGTTTGCATGTTTGAGTTACATTGCATTTGTTTGGATTGGGTGTTAGTCCAAACACGGGAAGTGAGGGACATTTCATACTTAAAGTGATAAAACGTGCCTCAATTCTTGGTCGCCGACACTCTTGATCACACATGATAGAGTTTAAGACATTTATGTGTTATGTGTGCATTCATTTCACATTGATTCGTGCAATCTTGGCTTCTCGGCCATCATGCATCGAGATGCGTGATTGGTGGCCCGAGGATTGAGAACCGCACTCCCTTGAGCTCATGAAATGATAGGGAGGGTGGTTGTGCACATATATGTTGCAAATACATTGCAATGCCCCTTCTTGTCCTCTGTTACAGCAAATTGGAGTCTGGCAGCAAAAACTGGTCGGCAGACCAGTAAAAGTGGCTGGCTGACCACTTTATCTGGTCGGCAGCAATGGTAAGTGGTCGGTTGGTGGTCTACAACATCAATAACTGGTCGGCCATGCTCCTGAGGGTCCTCAAGGTGAGTTAGAAGCTATCTGGAGCTTGGTGCAATGTTCTGAGAACAATTACAAACAGAGGCAAGTTGGGGCATCGCGACGGATTTTCGAACAAGGCGACCGAGCATGCATGCACTCTTCTCCCTCCGAGGACATCTTCTATTTGCTTTACTCAGCTTCTTTACTTAGCTAGCTAATGCCTTGGTTTTGTACTTAAATAGTTAATGCGCTTGCGCTTAACTATTCAATTTGTGTTGTAATAACTAGTTAGGTAACTTGTTAGTTAATTAGCTTGTTTTGTAATAATTAGTAACTAGGATTAGTTAATTAGTTGCTTGTAATAATTAGTTTAATAGCTATGGAGAAGTGGGGTTGGAAATACTCCTTCTGATCCTAGGGGACGCTCGTGATCCTCTGTTAGTCACCTGAAAATGAATAAACACTCCGGTCGGGGTGCCGGAATTAGCACTCTGACGGACAAGTCAGTCTCCACACTCAAGAATGCTTGTATTCTAAGTTAAGCACAATAATTCTCACATACTCTTTCTTATTTTGTTACTCCTTTGTTTATACTTGTTTCTTGGGCCTCGGGGTCAGGCCCACTTTTCACTCATTATCCTCTTATTTACGCGGCTCCATAGTTAATATATATCTATTCGGCCTATCTGTATTATTCGACATTCTGATCATGGCAGGATAGAGCTGAGTAATATCTGTCTTCTAGAGTACGCTTCTGACTCTTCCAATTATCCAGCTCCCACAATTGCCCCCCAAACACCCCACTAGCATCAGTTAGTCGGCGTGTTTGGCTTCTAGTCTGGCAGTCAAAAATTCGGCGGTTAACCCTCTTCCCCTGATGCACGTCAGAACACGTACATGCTTTTGGTCACCGCAACGCTTCCCGCCTCATTCGTGCTTCTCTCGTATTTATTACGATTTGAAACTTCAGTCCCATTGAATGCATGCTTTTCGAAATACTTTGAACCTCCTGGATTGTCAGTTGGTGTCTCTCCCTCCGACGTGTTTTCTGCGACTCCTCTCCGTCTTCTCTTCTCTTTGCAACCCTACTATCCGTATTTATTTTTGATTTAGAATATCCTTGGGTCCTTACCAGAATCGCTAAGTATTTGAAAGACCTCCTTTCTAAGGGTCGAATTTCTGGGTTTCGAAGACATTTCTCTATCCCCGATGATGTCGATCTATCTCTAGTAACGGACAATACCCTTGATATGGAGAGGGACGACCAAAATACAATCGTCTTTCCTCTCCTATCCATTGCGGAGGGCGGAGTTTGCTTTCCCCTATACCCATTTCTTAGGGCCGTCCTCCGCTATTGGGGCTTGATTCCTTCGCAACCTAAATTTTTTTTCGAATTGTAATGGGAATCGTAGAGTTAAACCGGTGTCTCAGGATCAACCTCGGCATTCCAGCGATTCGGCACTGCTACGCCTTAGCCAAATCCTCCGGTCGGCTCGGGCGCTATTTTCTTAGGGCTAAGGACATCGACCATCACTTGGTAACGATGCTAGCCAGCTCTGGTAAACGAGTTGATGATGTAATGGTCAATGTCCGAGGCAACTGGGAATTCAACGAAGGCGAAGATCGCCTAGACCCTATTCCCAGACGGAGGGGTGAACCAGGTTGCCGTATAACTCCTTGTTTGTTGATCTTTCTTTTATTCGGCTTTTTCTCGAAGTCTAACCCTTTGTTTTTACAGGCAATAAGTTGAAGAGGATTCTAACCTCGGCTGACGACAAAGTTCTTGCGGAAATTAAGATTGCAATAAAGTACTTTGGCCGTCCAAACGTACATAAGCAAGGGAGAGCCGCCCATATTCTCCTGCGGTACGAGCCTACCTATACTACATTCTCGACCGCGGACGACATTCCGATCCCAACCAGCGAACAACACCTTACGGCTCTTATCTTCCCCAGCTTCAAGACCCTCAGGCAAATTGGTCTCGAAGCTTCTGATTCAGAGCAAGACTTAGAGTCGGTGGTCGAAGTAGTTGCCGAATCAACGAAGGTGGTCGCTGCGGAGGCCGAAGAGGTCGACGAAGCTTTGAAATCAGCGTTTGCGGCAGCCAGTCTTAACCAGCCTAACTCTCCGTCCACTTCGGGTCGGGCGGAGTTTTCCCTTCGGAGATATTTTACAACTTGGCTTGGGAAATCTACCCGGCGCTTTTTTCTGAAGGCATGGCTGCGGAAAATCTCACGGAGACAGCGAGAAAGAGAAATGCTGAGCGAATGGCTGCCTGAAAGAAAGCCGAGGCCACTCGTTCTAAGCCTACCCCGGTTGAATCTTTACAACTGGTTACCGGAGAAGAAACGGCTCAAGTTGTTGTGGCCGAGACGGAGGGGGTTGAACAGCAGGTTACGGAAGAACGGCTGGTTTCAAAAGAGCGGGGCGAAAAACGTTCCGCCGAGGGCGAGGCCGGCTCAGAGGATAACCCTGCTGACAAATGGCCTCGCTTAGAGGAGTCCTACGTGGTTGTACCTTTCGTTGTTTAACCAAAGATCAAAGACACGCCAATCTCCTCTGACGCATCTGCCATGAAGGATCCAGCCGTGGCGTTGAGCTTGGTCGCCTCAGTTTCGCTACCGGCTGACAAGGCCACCTTTCGAGAAGAGCTGGATTTGGTAGCTATAGCGTTCGCTGTCCAGTCGACCCTTCTGGTATGTATACGATACTGTCTTTTTTGCTCGTTTGGTTTGGTTTGCATACGATATTGCTTGGTGTGGTGATCCAAACTTGTTTTGCAGACGGTTGGAAGGATAGCCGAACTAGGCCGTCGGCAGCGTGATGCCATTGAAAGAATTGGCCGCTTAAAGTTTGAAGCTGAAGGTGAGAGAAGCAGGGCCGAGTTCGAGGCGATGAGAGCCACAATGGAAAGTGCTCGAGGCGAAGCTGAAAAGGAGAGGGCTCGGACTGCTGACCAGCTCAAATCCGAAGCCAAGGATAGGGCGAACGCGAGTGGGGAGTCACTCAAGTTAGCCCAGGAGGCGCTTTCCAAGGCAGAGGCTGAGTTAGAAGAATTGAAGGCAGCCAAGGAAAATGCCGAATTTGAAGCTTCTACGGTGCTAGAGGCTGGGAAGAGCGCCGCCTTGAAGGAATACGTAGATGAGGTCCCCAAATTCGAGAATCGAGGATTGAAACATGGGTGGCTGAAAGCCCTTGCTGTCGCTGGAGTTACATTGGCCTTGCCAATTCCATACGAGCAAGTGGACGTTGAGCCACTTGAGTCTAATCCCGAGGATTGATCTGGGAGACATTCTAGTTTTATTAGGTATCTTCAATTTCAACGTACGTTTTTGTTTAGTGGATTCTTGTTAGTTCAAGGTAATTTTCATGTATAAATTAGTTACTATCTGTGCTCAATTTATTAATGAAAATTTCCTTCCCGTTTCACTATTACTTGTACGTAGTTTTTGATATTAATGAAGAGTTTTGCTTTCCACTACTTTGGATAAAATGATTACTGTCTGTTGTGCCTTCTAACTATCGATTGGATAACAGTGTAATCTTGGCAATTAAATTGACTCTTGGTGCCGGATAGGACTAGTAAATCGATTCATGAAACGGCTGCGGCACTCAAGTTGAATAGATTGATGAATCTGCCCTTGCCCCAGCTGGTTCATGAACATTAAACGCTGAATCACACAATATTGATGAGTCGATTCGTGAAGCGGCTGCGGCATTCTAGCTAAATAGATTGATGAATCTGCCCTTACCCTGACTGGTTCATGAACATTAAACGCCGAATCACACAATATTGATGAGTCGATTCGTGAAGCGGCTACGACATTCTAGCCGAATAGATTGATGAATCTGCCCTTGCCCCAGCTGGTTCATGAACATTAAATGCCGAATCACACAATATTGATGAATCGATTCGTGAAGCGGCTTGCGGCATTCTAGCCGAATAGATTGATGAATCTGCCCTTGCCCAGCTGATTTATGAACATTAAATGCCGAATAACACAATATTGATGAGTCGATTCATGAAGCGGCTGTGGCACTCAAGCCGAATAGATTGATGAATCTACCCTTGTCCCGATTGGTTCACGAATTTGCCCTTGCGAAAGTTAAGACTGCCGAATAACAGTGTTTGATGGGGGCACGACTCGATCGGCGCCGAGCTGTTGAGGTTTCGATGTTAATGAGATTGCCTCGGTGGCACTGCCCTCGTAGGGAATAAATGAATGAAGGTCCTATCTATGTGCTCAATGAGCAACTCAGTCCAGGTCTTTGGTGAAGAATAAACAAGCGCGAATGTCAAATAGACTCTTCTTTAACAGCAAAGGGGAAGCGAGGACGCTAGTTAGCTGAGCTGAGAGGAGACATGAATCGAAGTGATGAACCTTCGCGTGCGGGAGGTAGGATTTCAAGGGATCGGGAGAGACGTGAATCTCCTCGTTATCGAAGTAGGTCGCCTAGGAGGGACAAGGAGCCACAGGGCAAATCCTCGCAACCCCGTTCTAGAAGGGAGCTCGGTACAAACCCACGCCCATTGAGTTTTGCAGTCTTCGTAGGGAATAGACTCATGACAGATGCAGACTCGATCGTTTGAGATTCAAGTGTGGCAGTCAAATTTGCTCGACAGATTTTTCCTCCCGAGGTCCAGCAGTCGATGGTAGGTCGACAAGACTTCGAAGTGTTTCGTGAAGGCATTCACGGTGCGGTGAAGGGGCTCTACACCACCTACGAAATTGGCATGTTTCTCCGTGCTGCCCGCCGAGAAATAGAGAAGAGGGATAAACGCATCCGAAACTTGGAGGCTCGCACGGAAGCGGCTGAGCGTGAGCTAAGGAAGGCCAAGGCGGTTCAGGCACAACCCGTCGAATAGGCTAACCCAATCGTGGAAGAAAGGGTCACCCAGTGGCTTATCAGTACCGCACTCGCCGATCGCAATACGGCGAGCATGTTCGCGATGGAATCCGCGAAGGGGAGGGCCTATGAAAAAGGCTTCCAGGAAGGCCGGAAAGTAGGGATACAGAAGACCAAGGAAAAGCTCGTCGAGGAAGTTTGCCGATGCGAAAATCGTGGATTTAAGCATGGTTCGATCAAGGCGCTTCAGGCCGAAGAAGCTCTCTGAGCAGCGGGCGTCGACTCGGCATTGCCACCGTACCAACGTAACCATTTTCCGTTTTCCGCCTTTGAAGTCGAGCAGAGCGAAGATAAGGGCAACATCGTGTAGAAAACACTCAATTTAACATTCGAACGCAGATCGCGTTCATAACTATGTAATTATTGCCTAATTGAATAAAATGTCCTATTTTAAATGTTTAATTGTAATTTGCATTTGGCACACACTTGTTTGCATGTGTTTCATTGTATAAACATTGACCGGCCCGAGTCAACTAGGCATTTTAATTCTGAACGGTTATATGCCGGCTTGTCATGAGCATTCTTCATTAAATATATATTTGGCATGTGCCATGCACAATCAATTGCGCCGATGAGGCTCCGGATTCGGAGGCTTAACCGGTCCAAAGGTGTCATGCATCAAGGTTCCGAATCCGGAGACAGTCAGCCCATCTATAATTGTCGTTTATATAATTAGGCCATTTTAACTCCAAAAAAGCCAAAAATTAGTACATGGAGTGGCTGTAGCCAATTTCGCTCGGCGTCCGTCTTTTGGAGTTGTGTTAATGAAATCACCTCGGGGTCACTGTAAGGATTTAGAAATAAATTGCCTCGGACTTTTCGCTCCAGTAACTTCGCCTACTGTGTTCAGACTCGATTTAAAACGATTTTGTTGCGTGGGGTTAGATAAGTGTGAATGTCAAATGGAGTTTTCTTCAGCAGCAGAGGAGAAACTTGGACTTTGGCTGAGCTTGACATTGCAATGAATCGTAGCAAAGAACCCACTCGTGCGGGAGGTAGGGCGTTCAAAAAATGGGAAAAACGTCAGCCTCTAAGTCGTCGAAGCGGATCACCCCAAAGAGAGAAACAGCAATGGGGGAGTTCTTTGCGACCGCGACCGAGAAATGAGGCCGACGTAGCGCCGCGACCATTGAGTATTACTGTTTTCGTGGGGAATTCCTTTCTTGTCCTGGATCTTGGCCTTGACGTTGTCTATGGTGTCGAAGCTCTTCACCTTGAGAGTGATTGTCTCGTTGGTGTGAACATCATGGATTCAAGCACGGTCAGATCAAGGCATTTCAAGTTACAGATGCTCTCCGATCAGTGGGTGTTGATTCTGCGCTGCTGCTGTACTAACGCGACGCTGTATGAGAATAGATATTGTAATGCTTCGAACGCGGATTGCGTTTTTGTAATTACCGTTTAATTGAATAAAATGTTTTATTTTAAAAGTTTATCTCATTCTGAATTTTTATACGCTTAATTAAGCATCTTATTTTGAATGCTGGCATGTTTTGTCTTGTTCATGCGGTTGTACTGGCTCAACCTACATATCCCTGCCTTGATGTGTAAATGTTTTCATTCTGGAGGGCGCTCCGAATTCAGAATATTACTCAGCCCTTGAGCGTCGCCCGGTGGCACTATCTGGTTAGCCGAATTTGGAGGCTTTATCGGCCAAAGACGTCGTGCGCCGATGGGGCTCTGAATCCGGAGTCTTTTTAGCTAATCGTGATATCCACGAAGGGCGCTCCAAATCCGGAGGCTTTTTCAACCCAAAGACATCGTGCGCCGATGGGGCTCCGAATCCGGAGGCTTTTTGGCCAATCGTGATATCCACAAAGGGCGCTTCGAATCCGGAGGCTTTTTCGGCTCAAAGACGTCGTGTGCCGATGGGGCTCCGAATCCGGAGGCTTTTTGGCCAATCGTGATACCTACGAAGGGCACTCCAAATCTGGAGGCTTTTTCAGCCCAAAGACGTCATGTGCCGATGGGGCTCCGAATCCGGAGGTTTTTTGGCCAATCATGATATCCACGAAGGGCGCTTCGAATCCGGAGGCTTTTTCGGCTCAAAGACATCGTGCGCCAATGGGGCTCCGAATCCGAAGTCTTTTTAGCCAATCGTGATATCCATGAAGGGCACTCCGAATCTGGAGGCTTTTTGGCCAATCGTGATATCCACAAAGGGCGTTCCGAATCCAGAGGCTTTTTCGGCCCAAAGACGTCATGCGCCGATGGGGCTCCAAATCCAGAGTCTTTTTGGCCAATCGTGATATCCACAAAGGGCGCTTCGAATCCGGAGGCTTTTTCGTCGGAGTGCTATTTTAAATAAGAATCCAACTTCTGAACAAGAATCCTTCCATTACAAAGGTGGAATGTGTACATGGCGAATCATTTAGAACTAGGATCATTCCCCACAAGTCGGGTTTGATGACAGAATTTTCGTGAGTGCTTCAGGAGCAATGCCGCGTACCTAATTTTCCATCAACCGGTCTCCTATCATCTGGAAATACCTTCAGGAGCAACTTTCCCGATGTAGCGGCGCGGCTGAATGCGTTGATCATACGTCCTGGCAAGCTGCTGCTGGTATCGCCTAAAGCTTCCGTGGCTTTTCGCTAGGGAGCCGTCCGACATCGTCGTGGCTGTTTCGATTCGGCACTTTAGTGGAGTTGACCTGCGACTCCGTTGGTGTCTTTCCAGAAAGGTGATAACATGCTTGTGCGGATTGCCGGGAACCACGAATCTGCTCAATGCCGTGTTCGGTCGGGAAGCATAGTAGCTGATGATAGGTGCTTGGCATGGCCTGAATATGATCCAACCAAGTTCACCCCATGATGAGATTATACGGCGAAGGGAGCTTGACGACCAAGAATTCCACATCCACTGTTTGGGAGCCCGCTCAAACGGGTAGTGTGATTTTCCTCAACGGATACTCTAGATTTGCGCTGAAGCCAAATAATGGATGAGGAGCCGGAGATAGGTTTGATTCGTTGAAGCCGAGTTTGATGAAGGTCTTGTAATACATAACCTCCGAAGTGCTCCCCTAGTCTATGAGGACGCGTTCAACGGTAAACCGGTTTACGTGTAGTTCAATGACCAATGGATCAATATGGGGGAGTGTTATGTCGATAAGATCGGAATCGTCGAAGATAATACTCGGAGCTTCGTGGGGCTATTTCGTTGGTGTGCGTTGCTTCTGGGGGGCTGACTGAATTGCTGTACGGTACGTGGCGTTGGAAGGCTGTATATCATATGAATAATGCCGAGCGGAGGTGAGTCCTGCCGAAGGGCAGCTGTTTTGATTGTGCTCTTTCGGACATGTTGCTAGAGCCGACCATCTTGGACCAATTCCTCAATGTGGTCTTTCAAAGCATAGCAACTGTCCGTATCATGACCATGATCTTTGTGATATTCACACCGTCTGTCCCGTCTTCTCGTGTCAGAGGGTCCAACCATTTTGGACGGCCATTTGAAGAACGGAAGATGTTGGATTTTGGACATAACCGAGCTGATTGGCTCTGACAGCTCCGTATATTTCTTGTCGGCGTGCTTTGTGCGCCTGCTATCGACCTGCAGTTGCTCATTTGCTCGCTGTGAGCATTGATCGCTTGATCGACAAGAATCCCATTTCTTGTCTCGTTTAGCTTATTGTCGTGGTTCAGGACTCTGAGGTGGTACGGAACTTATTGGCTGAGCAATTTCAGGAGGGGCCGTTTTGTTGGCCATTTGTCCAGCTTTAACCCGCAAGACGTCGTCTTCCACTTTGCAGTATTCCTCAACTTTCTTCATCAATGCCCAGACTGTTTTGGGGGGCTTTCTTGTCAGGGAACTGCAGAGGGCACTGTCTGGGTGTAATCCCATTTTGAAGGTGGTGATGGCCATTAAGTCGTTACAGGCGTCATCAACAAGATTAAAGCACTCCCAATATCGTGCCGAATACGCCCTTAGTGTTTCTCCCAGCTGGATCTACATTGCCCAGAGAGAGTCGGCTTGTTTCGGCTGGACCTCGTTAGTGATGAATCTGGCCCTGAAGGATTTCTTTAATTGGTGGAAAGTTTTGATCAAAGCCGGCTCCAGTTTATAATATCACCTGATAGCCAATGGTCCCAAACTGTTAGGGAATATTCGGCACATGAGGGCCTCATCATCTGCATGCAATGTCATGGCTTGCTTGTAGTGGCGGATGTGGTCGGTGGGGTCCGATTTGCCGTCATACAAGGTGAATGACAGTGCTTTGAATTTCTTGGGTAGTACTGCTTTTGTGATCCGTCGTACGAAGGGATCGTGTTGATCTTCGTCCGAACTGTTCCTTCTTCGCTTATGCCTTATACGGGGACTTTCTTCAGAAGAACTGGTAGTTTCAAGTTGCCCCTTCTTCCTGGGCTCCGGGGATAACGAGTCGGAGCAGCTATCAGTGTTGTCTTGTCGGGCTCGAGGTCGTCGACCACTTGCCTTCGGAGATCATTCCGGATTTAGGCATACAGCTTGTTTGGACTTCGCCACTTCCAAGGCCAAATCTTCACGAACACGTTCGTTCTTCGCGATCATGTTCTCCAACCTTTGTTCGTTTTGCTTTGCTTGTTCCATGATCGCTTGCATTGCTTCATGCTCTGGAGTCGAGGGTGAGGCGAAGTTCAGAGTGTGTCTTACAGGGATGGTGTCCGGTCCAAGCATGTTTGATGGAGTGAGGTCGTCTCTTTGCGTCGTTTCATCAGTGGCTATCGGAGGGTCTTTCGTTGCGCCCACCATGGATGTGTTTGAGTATTCCCACAGACGGCGCCAATTGTGGAAAAGTGGTTTGGAAATACTCTTCTGATCCTGGGGGACGCTCGTGATCCTCTGCTAGTCACCTGAAACGGAATAAACACTTCGGTTGGGGGTGTCGGAATTGGCACTCCGACGGACAAGTCAGTCTCCACACTCAAGAATGCTTGTATTCTAAGTTAAGCACAATAATTCTCACATACCTTTCTTATTCTGTTGCTCCTTTATTTATACTTGTTTCCTGGGCCTCGGGGTCAGGCCCACTTTTCACTCATTATCCTCTTATTTATACGGCTCCATAGTTCAGTATTTATTCGGCCTATCTGTATTATTCGGCATTCTGATCGTGCAAGATAGGGCCGAGTAATATATGTCTTCCAGAGCATGCTTCTGACTCTTCCAATTATCCAGCTCCCACATTAGCTTAGATTAGCTAGTTAGCTCATTATTCGGACCCTTCGTCGAAAGGGCACAACTGTTGTAATAAGTGTGCGTGTGTGTGATGCATGTCTTCCAACCCCCATTTCTTTCTCCCTTTTACTTATTTGCTTTCAGTGGTTAGTTTTAGGGCATATTTCAATTAGCATCCTTATGCTTTGCATGCGTGCACCCATTCATATGTTTTGCATGCATCGGGCTCAGCGCATCATACTAACTACATTGTATTTCAATACATTTACTTGAATACGTGTTCAACAACATGTTATCAAGTTGCATTCACATGACATCTTAGAATAGCCGAGCCTATCTTAGTCGCATTTTTGCGTGTGTTGCATTAGCCATCTTAACATAAACTAGGATCATGCATGATTTCTAACTAGTTCTCTGTTTTGGCTCAGAGTACACTGTGAGTGTTTACGCTTTAGCATACTGCATGAGATGTGTATGTTGCCATGTTAGCATGCTTGCCATGAGGCTAATTGTTTAAGTGATTAACTGCTTGAATGCCTGTGGGTGAAGGTTGCATTGCTTGAATTGGAACAATTCATCAAAACTGTGAGTCTTAAGCCCACTTGAGAGTGGCAAAATCATGTTTTCTAAGCCCACTTGAGGGTGCCAAAATCCACGACTTAGCCTACTTGCGAGTAGCACCTCTAAACAGTTTTTAAACAAACGAACATGAAATGTTTTGTTTCTACTTAGGCGATCTAGTCTATACTTGTATGTTGTGCGCATTACATAGTAAGCTAGCTAATAAACCGGAATAAGAACGCATGTGTTTTCAAAAACAACATATCATGTTAGTAAAGGCCGATCTTTGATCGGGCGAGCGGGGGTGCTCATTGTATGACCTTCCCCTCTCGTACCCAAGTTCCCGAGCCGAGGCAACTTTGGTGATGATGGACACGTGGCCTTAGGCACGAGTCAGGGTTTCCTAAATTCCCCCAAAATAAAATATTTAGGTGGCGACTCTGTATCTGGAAAAGCAGTCCATGTTTGGCACTTCTTTATTAAAATCGATTTTCTAAAATGATTTGCCGGATTTGGACTCTTTGGTGATTTATCTGCCTCACATTGCACTTTGTGAGATTAGATTCAGAACCGTGACATGAGTCCGAACTGTAGTAGATGATGAACAAGTGATTCGCGTCCTCGTGCGTGGAGCCGAGAGTTCTCGGGCGGTCTAGACAGGGGTTGGATGATTTGGCAGATCTTGAAGAAGATCTAGACAACTTGCAGCTTTTCGATGAGCATGATCAAGGAGATGTACAAATCGGGTGGTTTAACCTAAATGAATCGATTGATAATACTCGATGGCTGAGTGATGACCCAGACAAGGAAGAAGAGACTGGGATTAAGCCAAAGGGAAAGGAAGCAGAAGTAGCTGAGGTAGCCAAAAAGGCTGATGAGAAAGGAAAACTGCCGGAGGGCACATGTGCGAGAAAATTGATTTAGGAAGTGGGTGCACTGAGACAGTTTGAGAAAGACAGATTTAAAAACAGCCAGAAAACCGCAACAGCATGTCTTCCTAAAGGGGACATTTGTACTGTAAAGATGATTCAGGTAGAGCCGGACAACTGTTTGTTGGTGGCTGATGGCGAGCGGTGGGACGATAATGATTTGCATCTAGCCCTTACTGACGAAGACTGGGGAGACTACATCTTAGATAATACCTGGTATTCTGAGGAGATAGACCATCTCAGAAGAAGTGAACGGTATTTTAAGCCACCACAACTGGATCAAGTAGAGTCATCAAGAAAGGACCGGGAGGTCGAAAAAGAGAAGGAGAAACAGCTAGAAAAAGAGCTAGTTCTGTAGCAGCTCAAGAAAATCCAAGCTGACATCTCTATCTAGGGACTCCTCATGGCTTCACGAGTGCACTGACAGGCAGTATTGTTAGCAATGGACAAAGCTAAATTGTCCATTGATACAACGCCTGAGCAACTTGTGGGCCTAGTCTTTCCAAATGAAACCAAGCCAATGCTCACGTTCTCTAATAAAGAGCTACCTCCGGAAAGGTCGGCTCACAACAAGCCGTTAGACATATCTGTGGAATGTAAAAAGAAATGAGTGCCAGTGGTGTTGGTAGACACTGGTTCTACCATTAATGTTTATCCATCTCACATTGCCTATGCGATAAGCCTCAAACCAGCAGGCTTCATCCCTACGGCCTAGGTGACACGGACGTATGACAATATAAGCAGAAAGGTCATGAGGACAGTAAAAGTGCGAGTCCAAGTGGACCCATCCGAGCAAAAGATCGAGTTTGACATACTAGATGTGCCAGCTACCTTTAACCTTCTATTAGGGAGGCCTTGGTTACATCACGTAAAGGCTGTGTCCTCCACCTTCCATCAAATGTTAAAGTATCCTTATGAGGGAGGAGTAGCAACAGTTTTTGGGAACTTATCTATACATCCACCGCCAGAGGTGACTACACCATTGCTAGAGATCAACCATGGTGATAAGGATGTATTCCTCTTGGGATTCAGTCTGGCATAAGCCCGGGTAGTGCAGACAGTACTAGCCGCGGACGAAGGCATGCATGTCATTGCCTAATCCATCTACTTCATGAACAAGTTGTGGCATGTTCTGAGAATGGGGCTCGGAAAGAGCGGATAGAAAGGTGTTGCAGCACTAGCAGAGGTGCCACACAACCCGTGCACCTTTGGGTTGGGCTATGTGCCCACTAGAGAAGACTGGATAAGGAAAGGGGAAGAAATGAGGGACAAAGCCAAGGCCAAGAAAGCTAGGAAGCTTTATGTGCTCGTCCATAGGCCAATCCGGGGGACGTTAAATGGGTGTTTTGTTAAAGAATGAGAGTATTTTCCTTTTTGTGGCTTTCCTAAGCCTTGGGTAGATTCCTCGAATAAGTGTCTCCCTGGGTTCGAGATCTTTTTTGACTATCAGTTGCAATACAGTGATGAAGAAAGGGTTAAACCAGACATCAACACTTGCTGGAGCAAAGAAGATGACTCAGACAATAGCGACGTTGACATAGGGGCAACACTAGTCGATCTCTTGACAGATCACGCGACCGACATAGAGAACTTGAGGGATAACATTACTGTCTCTATGATCGGAGAAGAACCAGGTATGGATCCCACCAGTGGTATTTTGGATGCATCGAGGGCACTGTGTCTTACTTGGCAGTTAGAAAAAGGCTTTCTTTCTAGTTCTGAATCGAGTGGTGAGCCAAAATCTAATTCCAGTCAGTCTGTGGAGTCGGAATTGGATTCAAGTCAGTCTGGGGAGTCTAAGTTTGGCATTCCCGGGGGTGGTAACCCAAATGCCAAGGTCCTGCCGAGATCTTCTTTTTCTTTTGCTTTTGAGTTTGTTGTAAAAAAGGATCCGGAGCTTATGAATGAAAACTCTGCAGATTCTGTGTACTACTCTGTGCCACTGATTTATTCTATTGACCAAGATTTTCATAATTTTAATGAAAACGAAGAGAAAGAAATTCCTCTGGCTTTGAAAAACTTGATTAATCGAGAGAAGGAGAGTTGTGCTAAGCCTTGTATTAATGAAATCATTGCCATTAATATGGGTACTGAAAAGAATTCATGCTTGGTTCAGATCAGGTCGACGTTGTCTTCAACAGAATGCGAGCAGTTAATCGCTTTATTAAAAGATTTCAAATATGTTTTCATGTGGTCCTACGAAGACGTGCCTAGAATCGACCCTGAGATTGTACAGCACCGAATCCCTCTTGACCCTGAGGCCCGACCAATCAAATAGAAATTGCATAGAGTTCGTCCGGATTGGGCACCGAAAATCAAGGAAGAGGTCACCAAGAAGATTGATGCAGGATTCTTGTTAGTGTCTGAATATCTGACTTGGTTGGCCAATATTGTCCCAGTTCCAAAGAAAAACGGCAGAATCCGAGTTTGTGTCAATTTTCGGGATCTGAACAGAGCTAGTCCAAAGGATGACTTTCCATTGTCGCATATTGATGAGTTGGTAGACTTCACCATAGGCCATGCATTGCTCTCATTTATGGATGGGTTTTTCGGGTATAATTAGATTTTGATGGCACCAGAGGATAGAGAAAAGACTGCATTTACCACGCCGTGGGGTACATACTGCTACTGCGTCATACCTTTTGGGTTGAAAAATGTTGAGGCCACCTATCAAAGGGCTGTGACCGCCATTCTGCACAACGTGATCTACAAAGAGGTTGAGGTGTATGTGGACGACATGATTGTTAAGTCCAAAGAGCGAGAAAGCCACTACACTACACTGGAAAAATTCTTTCAACGGATTAGGGAATACAAATTGAGGTTAAACCCATAGAAATGCACCTTTGGCATGACGACAGAGAAATTGTTGGGATTTCTGATCACACAGAGGGGAATTGAAGTAGATCTTTCCAAAATCAAGGCCATCTTAAAAATGCCACCACCAAGGACTGAAAAAGTGGTGCGCGGCTTTCTGGGTAAAGTGCAATTCATAAGATAGTTTATTTCAAAATTAACCTTGACTTGTGAACCACTATTTGGTCTCCTGAAGAAAGGGAAGAAGTTTCGATGGGATGATTGATGTCAATTTGCCTTCGAGCAGGTCAAGCAGTATCTCCAAAATCCACCTGCGTTGTCACCTCCAAAGCCGAGAAAGCCTTTGATTCTGTATTTGTTGATAATAGACTAGACCATAGAGTGCATGCTAGCTCAAGAATCGGAAGATAAAGTGGAGAAGTCCATCTACTAGTTGAGCAAGAAAATGCTGAACTATGAGACCCGCTACAGTTCCCTCAAGAAAGCTTGCTTAGCCTTGGTACGGGCCACTAGGAAGTTGAGGCACTATTTGTTAGCTCACTCCATAATCTTGGTTTCGAGATTAGATACCATCAAATATCTCTTTGAGAAACCGACGCTTACGAGTAGGCTAGCTCGTCGGTTGCTTCTCCTTTCTGAATTTGATCTCAAATATGTCACAAGCAAATCAGTTAAAGGGAGAGCTGTAGCGGAATTCCTGGCAGATCACCTAGTAGAAAGAGATGAGGCAATGGAGTATTTATTTCCAGATGAAGACATTCTACAGGTAGAAGAGCAAACATGGACAATGTACTTTAACGGAGCATCCAATCAGTACGATTATGGGATAGATGTGTTGCTGATAGCACCCGATGATTTCCATATACCCTTAGCTTTGAAACTCCGGTTCAAAATGTCCAACAATGAAGCAGAATATGAAGCGCGTATTGTTGGTTCGGAAGCTGCCTTAGAACTAGGGGCAATAAGGTTAGATGTCATCGAAGACTCAAACTTAGTTGTTTCACAAGCAAACGAAGACTAGAAGGTCAAAGAGGACAAAATAGAAGGTTTACCATCAGACCCTAGATATTGTGATTCTGAGGTTTTGAAAAACTGACGTTCGCGCATCTACTGAGGGAAAATAGCCGGTTCGCTGATGCACTGGCAACTCTATCTTCCATTGTAGACATCCTGCTTGGAGTCAAGATATTTCCGATCATCATTGAATAGAAATACACACCGGCTTATGAAACTATCGCTGCAATATATGAGGTTCAAGACAAAAACCCCTAGTATTACGACATTTGGAACTTTCTGAAAAAGGATATCTATCCACCAGGGGAAAATGCTGAAGATAAACGAGGAATATGGCATCTAGCAGTCCAATTTATCATATGCAGAAACAAGCTGTATAAAAGAGGTCATCTGCGAATACACAAGCTCTATGTTGAAGAAGAATAATCAAAGCGTCTCATAGAGGCCACCCACGGGGGAGAATTTGGAGCACATATGAATTGTGTAATGCTAGCCTGGAAGATCTTTAGACAAGGCTATTATTGATCCACTATAGAGGAGGATTATATTGGTTTTGTACAGCGATGCCACAAATGTCAAATCCATGCTAATCACATGAGCATCCCACCATCAAAACTCTACAACATGACTTCGCCATGGCCTTTCTCAGTTTGGGGAATTGACGTTATCTCACCAAAGGGGTCAAATGGACATGAGTTCATCTTGGTGGCGATTGATTATTTTACGAAGTGGGTGGAAGCTTCGTGTTATGCTGTGTTGAAAACATCGCATGTAGCCAGTTTATCAGAAATAACATCATTTACCGGTATGGGGTTCCAAACGAGATCATTTCAGACAATAGCTCGCACTTCAAAAAAGAGGTGGTGGATCTGCTTGAGAAATATAACATGGCTTTTCACAAGTTATCAACATATAAACCACATACCAATGGAGCTGTTGAGGCCGCTAACAAGAATGTTAAGAACATCATGCAGAAGATGGTGAAGACTTATAGAGACTGGCCAGATAAACTGCCGTTTGCACTTTGGGGTTACAGAATGTCAATTCGAACATCCAGAGGGCAACCCCTTATTTGTTAGTAGATGGGATGGAAGTTGTTCTGTTAATTAGATTGAAATACCGTCACTGTGAATTATGGCTGAATGTTAAATAGCAGAGGCGGATTGGCAGCAGAACAGGTTTGAAGAATTGATGTTGTTTGACGAAAGGAGATTAAGGGCATTATATCACATCTAGTGCTACTAGCACAGAATTGCTAGGGCTTTTAACAAGAAAGTTAAGTCCAGGAATCTCAAGGAAGGAGATATGGTGCTGAAAGACAACTGAGCTCCCATTCATGATTCAAGGGGCAAGTTCAGACACAATTGAACTGGTCCTTACATCATAAAATCTATTTGGTGAAGAGAGGCGATTATCCTTATGGACTTAGATGGCCTGGAGTTTTCACAACCAATCAATATGGACAAGTTGAAGAAATACTATCCCTGAGAGGCTCGCCAGGCCAAAAATTCGGAAGGGCGACCTAGGCAAAAGTTAAAGCATGAAAAATTATAAATAAAGAAAAACTAAGCTCTCAAGGAGAAAAACTAAGCTCTCAAGGTTGAAAACCCTAAAGGGAGACTTTGGCAAAAGTTAGAGCGCAAAAAAAGAGAGTTAATACTCGAGTGAACTACAGTCGAACTACGTAAGGCCTGATTCCCATATTTGGGATACGTAAGAAACTTCATCCCAGGGTTCGGCCGTAACTATCTCTAAATCAATTGTCATATCCTTTTATCTGATCGGGCCATCTTTGTCCATCATCTATTAGCTTGGTTGTGGTTATCCCTGTTTTAGCAGAAGGACCAGTCGGAATGAAGTGCAGTAACAGTGTTATGATTTTCTGTTCAGAGTTGTATATCTTAAGGGCTGATTCTGTGAATGTCAAGTGGTGATCATTTCCGAAAATTGTTTTGAAAAGTTTTAATATAAGTTGATTTTTTTCTCAAAATTTGACCTTTTACAACTTAGACCGTTTTTGGGACCAAACAAGAAAATTTTTAGTGCTCACAACTTTAATTCCATTGATTTCAACACAAGTACATTCTCCAACTCTCTGATTAAATCAAAATTGCTTTTACATCGTAAAACTTGAAAAGGAATGTCAAAGCAATAAATTGGGGGCATACTTGTAGAAGACTCTGCAGTCAATGTTGGCCCAACTTGTGCCTCATCTTCAAGCCAAGCCAAATACTTACCAGAAAGGGCGTAACTAAAGCTAGAGGCAGGAGCCAGAAGTTTTCTCGTCCTCCAAACAGCGAGGTACCGAGGCAAGTGTGAACCACAAATGCAAAATGGAACCGAGTATTCTACAGCCTCCTTCGAATAGGTTTGATCATATCCAAACTAGCACTTGAACCAGAATGGAAAATAGAATACCCAGTGCGCAAGGCCAGCCAACTGTATACCCCGGTTGTCAGGACAAGCTATAGTTCATCTCAGTCAAGTTAAGCTAGGGGCAACGCCAAGCAATGTCAGCCGCAGATCGGCTACACATCCAATCACACCACCATCCCTCTGAAGGAAAGTCCAGTAGCCGCTAGCGGAAGAAATACGCTCAGGTTGAATACTCAGTGCAAGGGTCCACCACTTTCACCTTATCCATTAGTCATACCTAGGAAGAGATGAAAAATAAGAGAGATTAAAGAATAGAGAGATATGCGTTGAGAGAAAAGCAAGAAAAGGGCATCAAGTGAAAATAGAGAATGAGTGCCGAGTGATGTGAGCATAAATAAGAAACGGTGACAAACAATACCTGAAGAAGTACTAGGCTTCCCGCGAACTGGGTGGTCTCTCACCGATGAAAAGCATCCACACTCATCAAAGTTTCAGCCAATGCCAAGCCTATGTAGCTTTTACCCTCTTTCAGGCATTGGGCCACTTCGATCAACCTAATGCTGGCTCCGCTGCAACTAGGCGCAAAGAGAAAGTGCGCAAGCATACATAAACAGAGGGCGTATTGCTGATAACCTCGCCAAAGAAGGTTACCTCTGTTGCTGATGTCAGAAAATCGATGAATCAAGCCGTGTATATCTAGCTCCCCATTATAAGCCAAAGATTGAGCTTCATGCAAAGTAAGCCCGCACATCCGTCCCAAAGCCTGGGCATGGCTGAAATGAGGCTGAGACATGATCTCCTCATCGCGCCGGGATTCCATCAATGCTTGAAACTTTTCAAGAGTCTGATGCATTTCCTGTGCTCCGAAGCTAAATACATGTGTAATTGGGTTCCAACATCAAACCGCAGCATGGAGGAACAGAAAATAAAGTGAAGTATGGCTCAACGGAAAAAGCCCGTTTATGCTGAAACCTCGAAAATTTACCTTTTCTGTGCTATCCAAAGTGACTATCCAATCTTTGAGCTTCTCAGCAAGAAATATCTTTATTTTTAGAGGAAACAGCAGCAAAAATGAGATTCTGTCGAAGAAATAGCGAAGGAAGACCTTTTATAAAGGATAAGGTTGTGATGCTAGCTGTCAGCCAGCTCATGAGCCACCATACTTAGCCAGCTGTCCCCTTTAGTGGCCGGTCGACAACTTTTGGTTGGCCTCGCAGTTAGGCAGTCTGGTTCCGTTCTGGTCTTTGTGCTTTGAGGTCTTGTTTTGAGTATTTTGTTTTTGGCAGGTGTAAATAGTTGTGTTTAGGTTGTTTTTTTACTTTATTTTCCATTTATCAAGTTGTATTTTGCATTTTAGTCATTGATCAGCTCAATACCCAGTTAAGAACATTATTCCAATGCAAGTGTTTTTAGTTTTTAAAAATTCCATTACATTTTCATTTTATGCAAGTGTGGTGCTCATGATGTAAAACTAAGCTCTTTTATAAAAATGCAAGATTTTACCCCGATCATAGTTTTTAGAAAAGACAAAATACAAGTCTTTTCAAAAGCAAAAGTAAAGACCTATCTGAAGCTATATAAGTGCTAAGCTACCAAAACAAAAGAAACTAAGTAAAAGAGTACAAAAATCTACGCTGGTCGCATTAAGCTCGAGAGGCCCTCTTCGTCCTCTTCCTCAAAGGGAACTCAGGGACACTATCCCCATCAGCACCGTTATCATCAGCAGAATGGGACTCCGAACCAGAGCCGGTATCACCGTTTCCACTCCCTGACTCAGAGTCGGTCTCTGCATTCTCTTCGTTGGTCTCTGCATCCTCCTCACTCCCGGACACTAGGCCAGCATCATCATCCTGGCTCTCAGACAACTCAAAGCGTCAGCTCACTGCCTCCTCGATGCCTTTGGTCTCAGTATCGTCTCCACTCAAAACTGGCTCTGAGGAGGAGGAAGTCTCCTCTGTCTAGGACTTGCAGCTCCGGCCCCGGGCACCTCTGCCTCTACCTCGACCTCGACGCTTATCTTGGCTGCGCGCTGGGGCCTGTCTACCTCTCCTCTCCAACATTGGAGGAGGTGCTGCCGGTGCCACTGATGCCATCGGTGAAAGTGGGATCTGAAAAAACAAGTATCAGAGTATCAGATACAGTATGGGTATGTTGCAGGATGCATGATGCAATATGAGTATGATACAGAAAACAGATTCAGCATAAGGGCAATGCATAAGTATAGTGTGTCAGTGCAGTGTGTTAGTGCAGGGTAAGGCAATATCAAAATGCATACTAGTGTACAGTGCATCAGTGTGAGTATCACATATGAGTGGGAGTATGGCATGTTGGTGCGGTGTGATGCGCAACAGTATGAGTAAGCAGTGAAAGTCACAGGAAGAAGGGAATACCTGGATACCATGAAAAGCAAGTATCATCTCTTTCCTCTACACTATGTGAACTAGAGAGGCAACCAGCTGAAAAAGGTAATCCATATACTTCGTAAGTGCTTGTAAGTAAAGTTAAACAATCAGTATCTGAAAAAGGGAAAAGACGGGATGTAAATTATAAAGCACTGTCCATAACCTGCGGTGCACCTGAAGCTCTGACAAACCCGTGCTTTGCCTTCAATGGCTCTATCGGGATCTGATAAGTCATCCCGCTCAGTTGCCAACAGGGAATCACGGTAAGAATCATTGGCCAACCGGTTTCATGCAAAGTGGGAGGGGCCTCTCCAATATTAGCCTTGGCCTCCTAAGCAGCCTCTCTTGCCAAGGGGGCACCTGCAACGTCACTTGCACGAACTCCGATCAAGGGTGGCCTGAGGTGAGTCCGGATGAAGGCTACGTAATCGTCATCCCATCTGAAAAAGTCAGCATCCAGCCCCACCATAAATTGAATGATAGCCTCAACTAGAAGGCTATCGTCTGTCCTCATGGATGTTGAGGGTAGAGTAGGAACAACTGGTGTAGGTAGGCCTATGGTCTGGCTTACGAAACGCTCACCCAAAAACCAAGCCTGGCAAAATAGGCCCTCCAGCAAGATTCGATACTGAGAGGTAGCCCAAGATCTAGCGTACTGGTCTTGTACCCCAGCTGGCATCATTGCCTATGGCTGCTAAGTGATCTGCAAATGGAGAATTTGAAGTTGTTAGTTGCTATCAGTTATCAGAGTATAGATCAGAACAGTAGCAATGGAAATAAAGCAGAAGAATTTGGGTTTTGGATTACCTCATGAGCCACTACTATGTCAAAGTATCGACGATAGTAAGCGAAAGTCATGTCGTCGTGGTGCCTACTATGACACCTACCATCACATCGCTATGAGTAGGGCACGATTGGCGCTACCTCATCTACTGGCGCTAGGGTGAGGGCCTAGAAATAGGCGTAGACCCAAAGCTGTAATGCACAGATAAAGTGTGAATCAATATATACGAACACATATTAAATAGAAAATGCAAAGCAGAAAGCACTAGGCATGGGCAGATATAAAAGCAAAAAGTACAAAGCAGAAAGCATAAGAAGCAAACAAAAACTTAGAGAAAAAGTGCAGTGTGTACCTCCCAAGCTATCCAATAGCCTCCGATCTTGTTCTCCTTCATGCAGGAACCAGAGCTCATGTATCTATAGAGGGTGGCAAGGCTAGCGCCACCCCAGTCGTAGAATCGCACTCAGGGCAATGTCACGAGGGCACTCAGCAGATATAGCCCTACGATATTCCACCTGTTCGCAAACAATGTGGTACCAAAAAGATAGATCAGAAAGCCCGCATGTATTGCTTGATCTTCTCATATGTCTCCGACTGGCTTCTGCGGAAATGATCATAGAACCAGCTGTATCATACCATCGCTGGCCTGTCCAACGGAGGGCGTGCCTCAAGCAAATACATCCATGCTGCCTCTCACTAACCCATGTCCATGTTAACTCAACCCGGTGATCATCAAAAAATCATAGGGGGTCATCGTCATCTCCCCAGTGGAAAAGAAGTGGAAAAAGTTAGTGGTGTCCCACCACCTCTCCACTATAGCTCCGAGTAAGGCCCGACTGGCCAGGTGTCGTGAGAGCCTAGTACAAAATAGGCCAAAGCCCGCCTCATCGACCAGCTTGCGGACCCGAGCGGGGAGCTCCTGATACCACTCATTGGCCGTCACCGCCCTGTATCCTCTCCAAGAATGAGAGTCATCCTGTGGCAAGGAAAGAGTGAGTTAGATAAAAGGCAATAATGAAAAGTAGTAATGAAATAGCAAAATAGGTAAAGTGCATTTGTACCTCAGTAGCGCCGTGAGAAATGTGGGAGGTCCGCTCCCTCAACAAAACATCCTCATGCACGCCGCCAACAAAATCATCAAAGCGCAACATGCTTCCAAGTGCCATAGCATGCGTGCGTAGGTGGTAAGTGGCCGAGTCGAATGGCCTCAACCTCAGCGGCAGCAACTCTAGCTCGGGCCGTGGAGGAAAGACCTCTTCTAACTTAAGGTCGGCGGTGATGTCATTTGTCGCCCCGTCGGCCTCATCAACCACAGTAGCTATAGGTGGAACCTTGATAGGCACATTGTCATGAGGGATATCATCCGCAATGTGGAAGTGGGTGAAAACTAGGTAAAGAATAAGAAAATGAGGAAGAAAAAAAAAAAAGGAAAAACTTGAAAAAGTCAACCCTAGAAGAGAGAAAATGGAAGAAAAAGTCAAAACCCGAGAAAAATCTTGAAACCCAAGAAAAACTCGAAGGACATAAGCCCAAAGTGACAAAAACCTGAAAAAATCAACGAAATCAAATTATGATCGATTCAAAATGTAGAGGGTTAAAAGTGTTTTACAAATAAAGTTTGTGTAAGGCATTGGAAAATGTGTATGAAGCGCAAATCTGAAGAGAGGAAACACCTAGAGAGAGAGAGAGGGGATTTTCAGTCGGCTTGGTGTGTAAAAATGAGGCTTAGGTGTTGTTTTTATAAAGACCCAAGCCGAAATGTCAAGTTTACCCCCCAGGGAACCACTGGTGGCCGGCCGTCCACTTTGTGGCCAATACGTTCCTATTGTGGTCTCGAGTTGGTTTTTGCTGCTCTTTTGTCCAAACAGTGTATAAAAGATCCTGTGATCCTGTTTTCATCTGGAGAAGGATAATTGAAGTATTTGAGGCCGGTACGGATTCCGAAGATCTCGAGATCGTGTTCTGGTTGCACCGTTCCAATTCCTACAGTTTCTCCGGTGGATGAATGTGTTCGGATCTTGAGACAAAGCAAGTTGCATCCTTTTTGAGCATTTTGAGGAACCTCCAACTATTAAGTCGGAGATCGTTACAAGGTGTCTTTAAACACCGCTTTCTATCTGTCATGTTTTATTCACGTGTCTATTATCTTGCATAGAACATGCATTAATTATTTCACGTGTCTATTAATTATTTATGTTATCTATTTTGTTGCATGGAGCATGCATTATCATTGCACTCACATTAATTATATCACATTGTGTCTCATTCGTGTGCATCGTGCTTTTCAATTCTTGTATCCACTTTTATCACGTTTTTTTCTCTCTTTAACCTCACTACGCAGTAGCATAGTTTGGTTGTTTTTGTTATCCTCTCTACACTGTAGTGTAGTTAGAATCACCTTGCTACGTGATAGTGTAGCTTGGTTTGTTCTTGCACCTTATTACGCGGTAGTGTTGTTTGGTTGTTTTTGTTATCCTCTCTACGCGACAAGGATCACCTTGCTACATGGTAGTGTAGCTTGGTTTGTTCTTGCACCTTACTACGTAGTAGTGTAGTTTGGTTGTTTTTGTTATCCTCTCTACACGGTAGTGTAGTTAGGATCACCATGCTACGCAGTAATGTAGTTTGGTTTGTTCTTGTACCTTGCTACGTGTAGACACCCATTTTCACCGGCCCTAAGACTTGGACGCTTTCTTTTAATTATCCAATGATGACAATCATAATATGTTTCTCACAGAATCTTCAATAAGAAAACTTAAAATTTGAGCCTTGTTTCCAAACCTCAACAGCCACAAATTACCTTTCCAAGGGAATATTTTGACCTCACAATTGTGTCTAGAATGGTTTGTTTAGCTAGGATCAACCTTCGCTGCACTTCTGGGGGCCTCACTGAAAAATTCTCTCGAAAGTTGGGTTACAGCACAATTATTTGAAACTTCTGGGCCAAATTGTAATTTTCAAAACTCAGAGAATATTCTGTTATATAAGGAAATATTCTGTTAAGTTAGGGAATATTCCATCCATATACAGAATATTCCATCAATGTTGACTGTGACGCTAACGTGGCAGTCTTGCTGACGTGGCATGACTGGATTGGTCCTCGCTAATGATGTGGCGCTGACGCGTCTTTACCAAAAAAAAAAGAAAGTTAAGGAATGCTTGGAAGAGGATTTAAACTCCTAACCTAAGACTCCACATCCTAAACCTTAACTACTCCACCAAAGCATCACATTGTGTCATATTTCCGCCTAAATAATATTTAACTGCTTCGTACCCCACCATCCCCACTTATCATCTACTTTCATAATTACACCCCACCATCCCCACTCATCATCTACTCTCATAATCACACCTCACCATCCTCACTCACCATCTACTCTCATAATCACACCCCACCATCCCCACTCACTATCCACTTTCATAATTACACCCCATCATCTACACTCACCATCTACTTTCATAATTACACTCCACCATCCCCACTCACCATCCACTTTCATAATTACACCACACCATCCCCACTCACCATTTACTTTCATAATCACATCCTACCATCCCTACTCACTATATACTTTCATAATTACACCACACCATCTCCACTCACCATCTACTTTCATAATCACATCTCACCATCTCAAGTCATCAACCATTTTCCTAAATCACATATCACCATCACCATCACCATTCATCATTCACCTCCATTATACATTGTCCCCCATTAACTCCATTATCTTCCCCAAAATGCTCCACTTTGTCCTCCACTTTGTCTCCCACCATTGCCCACTTGCATTGGCTATATAATGAGAGCTCTAATCTTGAATTTAGAAAGGAATGTTGAAGAAGAGAAGTGTAGGGAGAGAATGCTAAAATTGTGTTAGAATTTAAAAGAAAAGAAAGTCTTAAAAACAAGAGAGTTATCCTGCCAAACTAGTGAAGTTACATAGCTCTTACATCTTATCTTCCCTTATCAAAACCACTCAAAGCCTTAATCAAAGAGAGAGTATTCTTGCCAAGAAAAGAGTGATCATACCCTTGTTCAAAACCGTCATTACAAGCTCAAATTCTAGTTTTGAATTAAGGATTGAGAACACACTTCCTAAACTTGAGAGTGATCAAGAGGAAGTTTGGAAATCAAGAAGTTCAATCTTTCTTCGAAAGGTGAATTTCTAGTCTTTTATTTTCTTATATTTTCTATCTCATATTCATTTTCTTACTTCTTATTTCATAGTGTTTTGTTATAATCCAAGTGGTTTTGTTTATCTCATATTTATTTTCTTACTTTATATTTCATAATGTTTTGTTATAATCTAAGTGGTGTGTTTATCTCATATTTATTTTCATACTTTATATTTCATAGTGTGTTGTTATAATCCAAGTGGTTTGTTTAGCGCATAATAATAATAATAATAATTATTATTATTTGCTTATTTGCTTGCTCTTGTTTCATATCAGTTGTGTTGTAAGCTAACTGGTAGTGGTTAGTTGAACCACATACATATTTCTTATTTGTTCATTTTCTTGATTTCCCAACAAGATAGGTTTTGCTCGGCCTAGTTGGCCGGCCGGCCTACTTAGCCAGTCGGTTAACTTATTTCAGACAAGATGGCGTAATCTCCCAATGTTGACCAATTTCCGCCAATGATTCCAAGGAACATGAAGCTTTTATTTTGTTTATTTTTATTTTAAGTGTTTTGTGAGGTTTTATTTTATTTTATTGCAATATTCCCTCATCTCTCTCTCATTTGATCTGTAATAATTTATTCGAAGTGTTGTAATAATTTCTCGCCCCACTTCTTTCTATCCCCGTTCTTTTACTTGCTTTCCTTATTTATGGATATGTTTCATGTTTATTTTATTTTATTTTATTAGTATGTCCTTGCTTTGCATCCATGTTTCATGCATCTTGATTTGGCTAATTTTGCATTTGTAGATTTAATCAATTCCTATGCAATTATGTGTGCTACATCATGTTCTTGAGATGATTCACATGTCATATCTTAAAAGCTGAATCTTTAGTTGCATCTCATGAGTGAATTGCATTAGGATTTTGTATATAAGATCATGCATAATTTACTAACTTTGTTTTGTAACTTGTTCGCGGGATGGCAAACATGTAAGTTTTTATACTTTAGCATCCTACTTGTGTGTGTTTTTCTTATTATGTTTAACCATCCTACCATGTTGTTACTTGCTTACTTGATATAACTGTATGAATCCCAGTGGATAGAGGTTGTGTCGCTTAATTTGGAATAATGTTGATTTTTTATGTTTGTAAACTCAATTTATTTGGGTTGTACATCTTCAAAACTCTTTCAAAATACATGAAATCAACATTATTCCAAAATAAATGACATAGTCTACACTTGTATGCTTCACATAGTAATTTTTAGGATTTATTAAATAATCGAAATATGAACATATAAAGTAAATAAAATTCATATCATAGTTTAGTAAAGGCCGATCTTTTGATCGGGTGAGTGGGGGTGCTCAATTAATGACCTTCCCTTTCAGACCTAAGGTTTCAAACCGAGACAACTTTGGTTATGACGAACAATGGCCTTGGCACGAGTCACGGGCTTCCTAATTTTTTCAAAATAAATATTAGGTGGCGACTCTGAGATCTAATAACGCAGTCCATTTGTGGCAAATATTTTTTTGCAATAAAATAGATTTTCTAAAAGTTGCCAAATGTGGACTCTCGTTTACGTTTCACATTGCACTTGCGAGACTAGATCAAAGAGATCGAGGGTCTGAACTGTTTAACGCACATGGGTGCCCCCCGAGCATGTTACAGCTTTTGGCGACTCTGCTAGGGATTTTATGAAACCTTGACTCGAACTCCATGATATGACTTTTGTTTTCAATTATATGTTTATTGCATTGCATGCATTGGTGCACTTAAAGTCCTTGTGTTGCCCAAATATTGGTGGGGGTACAGGCACACTTTTTGTGACACTACACCTATCTATACGTTACTTTGGAGGCCTTGTGTCATAACCTTTTAAGATCTGAAGGTTCTCAGACTTTGAAGAGATGCTATATTGACTCTTCTAATTTCCTAAGATCTTCGTTGGTTATGACCCAAAGGACTCTTTGGTAATGTCACCTTGACTTCAACCCCTAGAGTAGGGCCAACCTTGTGGATATAATGAGCTATGGTACATTCCAAAATTAGGCATGATGCTCTCCCATTTCTAGGATGTATGATGCCACTTGTTTGAATATTGAAACCCTAGATCATTTCGAAGCTAGGACAGGGTAACCCTAGCCCCCATAGGGGTGTTTGTTCTTTTTCTTGCTATGTGTTATGTGCAATGTATGGGGATTCTCAGATTCAGATGAATGGTTCAGTTATTTTAGTTTGTGGGGTTGAGTTTAGTTTTTCAGCATAAGTTAACAGTAATCAGTTGAGCCGGGATACAAATGAAATTCTGATTGGGGGTCCTGTTTTGTTTCAGCAAGGTAGTCGAGCACTATAGTTTCCGAAAGGTCTGATATCCCCCAAGTTCTGTGGACTCATGTTAGTAGACTTTGCAAAAGTGCAGATTTGGTTCAGGGTTAGCCAGTATTAGTTTCTTTGCCACTGATTACACGAAGAAAAGCAAAAGCTTCATCAACTATCCAGAATACCCATTATTCACCTACTAGATCATCACCACTCAACTCACCAAAATCAGTGATGGCTCAAATTCCAGAAAATTTAGCAGACATACTATTGCTACTACGGAGCATGGATACCATTGCTACTATGGTTGCTTCCCAAGGCACTACTCTTGCCGCTCAAGGCAATACTCTTGCTGAGCTGCAACGCCCATTTGGGGTGTCCACTACTCAACCACCTCCAGTGACTCATCCAATTCCACCTTCACCTCCACCTCCAGCAACTGATGAGTTTTCCGAACTTAACTCACCAGAAGATCTGAGAGTTCCTGTACAAACTTCACGTGGATCATTTCCTTTTTCACAACCAGCAGGAGGGCCCCTTCTCTCCAAAACACCCAAGTCTGACCCAACTATGTTGAAGTTATCCAAGTTGGAAAAACTTTTCAAAAGGTCACAAGGAGTTAATTTAATCCCGGACATTGAAGATGGGTACACTGAGACAACTATAAAGTTGCCAAAACGTTTCAAAACGCCACACATTGATAGGTTTGATGGCTCTGGTGACCTAAGGGTACACATTCATCTGTTCTCTAATGTCTTAAAGCCTATGGGTTTGACTCGTCCGCAAAAACTCTCTTTATTCGGACAAACTTTGTCTAGAGTGGCTGCCATCTGGTATACCAAGTTAGAAAACTCGGTAAAACAAAGTTGGGAAGAGTTAACCGAGGCCTTTATCACCTTATATGCTTATAACACCCATATTGAAGTGATTACTCGAGAATTAGAGGCCACCCGTCAAGAGCCTAATTAAAGTTTCGCGGCCTTCATCACCAGATGAAGGGCCAAAGCGGCAATGATGACCAATAGACCACTCGAAAAAGACCAAATCCGTATGATAATCAGAAATCTGCATGGAAAGATGTTACAAAAAATGATAGTCCTCCCGCTCTTCACTTTTAAAGACTTACATGAAATAGGGGTCCAGATAGAGGATGCCATCAAACAGGGAATCATTGTGGATGATAAGGAACCTGTTTGGAAGCCTTTTGGTCACAGTTCCAATGCTACTACTGGCAGTAGTACAGTTATAAGACCTTCTGAGGTCAATTCAGTCACTACCACCACCACTAAAATGGCCGACCCATTTGCCAATACCGGTCCACAAACAACCAACTCAACCCGAACCACGGCCAGAACCTTTAACCCTCTCCATATGTCCCTGGCCAAAGCTATGAAGATCTTGACAGAAAGAGGGTATCTCAATCCTCTGGACCCCCGGCCTCTTCCCGATCCTCTTCCAGCCAAACACGACCCTACCAAATACTGTGCCTTTCACTAACTACCCGGACATGACACTAACCAATGTTTTCGCATTCGTCGTGAGATCCAAGACCTGATTGACATTAAGATCACAGCTCCCCCACAACCACCAAAACCCAATGTCACTACCAACCCCTTGCCACCCCATCACAGAGTTCCACCACCTCCTCATCTTAACCTCATCTATACACTTTCATCCACCTTTAACCCCAGTATCTGTATCACACTTACCCATTCACCAAAACCTGAGGTACATATTCCTGAAGGCACCGAGTTGTGCATGATGGATGCACCTCCAACCCAGCCAAAACCCAAAATCCTTATGGTGGTAGTGTTAAAGGAAATAACCGAAATACCTATGCTTGAGGCTAGCAAACTGTTAGAGAAAAAGTATGATCCTAGCTGGTATATTGTTCCCAGTGGTCAACTAAAGCTTGAGGTTGATCTGCCTGACTCATTTTCTATCAATGTTGTCAGAGAGGATGTACTTGAACAGGGGTTGGATGATTTGGCTGACCTAGAGGAGGACTTGGCTAATCTCCATTTCTTTGAAGAATTAGACCTTGGGAATATGTAGATGGGATGATGGGAACTGAAGAATTATAGTCATGGTTGGTCAAGCAGTGACGAAGCTTCTGATGAGGAAATTGAAAGAAAAAGAGATGAACTGAGACTTGATTTCGGAAAACCTGTTGAATGTGGTAAATGAAAGAGTTCCAGAGGAAAAGAAGAAGAACCAAAAAGCCATTCAGAGCATACTATGGAAATGATTCAAGCAGTGCTAGATAATGGCCTTTCGGTCAAGGAAGGCGAATGGTGGGATGATAATGATCTACAGCTCGCCCACACTGATGATGAATAGGTAAACAATGTGTTGGATGAGACTTGGTATATAGATGAAATTGATCATTTGACCAGGAGTGGGCACTACTTCAAGCCTCCACATCTAGACCAAAGAGAGCCCTCTGGCAAAGATAAAGAGGTAGAGAAAGAGAAAGAGGTAGAAGAAAACCTGGTTTTAAAACAACTGAAAAAGATCCAGGCAAACATTTCCATTGGGGTCTTCTCATGGTTTCCTGAGAACACCGACAAGCAATGTTGTCCAACCTTAAACAAGGCCAAGCTATCCATTGAAACAACGCCGAATCAATTAGTATCTTTCATCATACCTAGAGACATGACCCCTATGTTTATCATTTACAGACAAAGAGTTACCTCCTGAGGGGGTTGACCACAACAAGCCTTTGTATGTGGCCTTGGAGTGTAGAAAGAAGTGGATTCCAATAGTTTTGGTTGACACCGGTTCATCCATTAATGTATGCCCAGCAAGGACTACTTATGCGATCGGGTTAAAGCCAGCTGACTTCACACCAACAGGCCAAGTTATCCAAGCATATGACAACACTAACAAGAATGTTATGGGGACTTTCAAGGTCCATATATTAGTTGGTCCCTCTGAGCATGAAACAGAATTCCATGTCATGGATGTCCCGGCAACTTTCAACCTATTGTTGGGCAGGCCTTGATTACATAAGATGAGAGTGGTCTCTTCAACTGTATACTAGTTGGTGAAGTACCCGTACAATGGAGGGATTGCCATAGTTTTTGGCAATTCTACAATCCACCTTCCTCCAAAAGTCACAACGCCAGTATTGGAAATACAACATGGGAAGGAAGATGTTTTTCTCTCGGGTTTTACCTTGGCAGAAGCATGACTAATGTAGACAATCATGGCAGAAGGGGTAGGTACACATTTGAGTGCTCAGCCAATCTACATGATGAATAAGCTAGGATACATCCCAAGATCTAGATTAGGAAGGAGTAACCAACAAGGTACCACAGAGATAACTAAGGTAATCCACAACCCATATGCATTTGGGTTGGGACATGAACCAACAGTAGAAGATTAGGAGAAGAAAGGGAAGGAAATGAGAGAAAGAATCAATGCAAAGAAGACAAGAAAGAAGTATGAGTTGGTTTATAGGCCAATCCATAGGATCTTGAACGGACGCTTTATCTGCCAAGGAGAAGACTTCCATTTTTGTGGTTTTCCTAAGCCCTGGATTGATCAAGTGGAGAGGAAGAGATACCCTAGGTTTGAGATCTTATTCGATCATCAGCTCTCCGACAGTGACGAGGAGTGGGTAGATCCTGGTATCAACATCAGACAAGATAGAGAAGTCAGCTCGGAAAGCAGCACAGAGGAAGTCCTAGGTCTAACACTGGCTGATTTACTGACAAAGTTGCATACTAGAGCTGAACCGATGAATTTGGGGGATATGACCATTGCTGTGATCAGGAAGAAGCACCTGCTGACTGTTCAAGCTTCATCATGGATGCAATGAATGGCTCACAAATAAATTGGCATTTTGAAAAGAGTTGTATTGAGAGTTCTGAATCGGCTGTTGAGACTGAGTCCGATGGGCTTATGGGATTGGAGTTAGCTTTTCAAGTTTTTCTAAGATGTATGAGTCTCCTTTTTCTTTCTCTTTTGAGCCTGTTGCAACTTGTGAGCCCGAGGCTTTGAATGAAGATGTTGTGATTTCCGTTTACTTTTTTGTGCCCATAGTTCATAACATTGACCAAAATTTTTAAAATCTTGATAAAAACGAAGAGGAAGAAATTCCTTAGGCTTTGAAAAATTTAATCGACTGAGAGAAAGAAAGACGTGCTAAGCATTTAGTGGATGAAATTGTTTCTGTAAATGTGGGTATTGAGAAAGATCCTTGGCTGATCCAAATTGGTTCTACATTGTCTCTAGAGGAACGTGAACAATTAGTTGCTTTATTAAAAGAATTCAAAGATGTTTTTGCGTGGTCCTACGAAGACATGCTAGGAATTGACCCTGAGATTGTATAGCATAAGATCCCTCTCACGCAAAATTCGTCTAGATTGGGCCTTGAAAATTAAAGAAGTGGTTACCAAGAAGATCAATGCTGGGTTTTTGCTTGTATCAGAATGTCCCACTTGGTTAGCCAATATTGTACCAGTTCCGAAGAAAGATGGCAGAATCCGAGTTTGTGTTGATTTCCAGGATTTCAACAAGGCTAGTCCGAAGGATGATTTCCCATTGCCATATATTGACGAATTGGTAGACTTCAATGGAGGACATGCCTTACTGGCATTCATGGATGGTTTTTCGGGGTATAACCAGATCCTTATGGCTCCGGAGGATAGAGAAAAGACTGCATTTACCACACCATAGGGGACATACTGCTACAGGGTTATACCATTCGGTTTGAAGAATGTTGGGGCCACTTATCAGAGAGCCGCTACTACACTTTTGCATGACATGATCCACAAGGAAGTTAAAGTGTATGTAAATGACATGATTGTCAAGTCCAAAGATCAAGAAAGCCATTATATCACATTGAAGAAATACTTTGAGAGAATTAGGGAATACAGGTTGAGGCTGAATCCACAAAAATGCACCTTTGGGGTAACTACGGGCAAGATGTTGGGATTTCTGATCACACACTGGAGAATTAAAGTTGATCCATCTAAAATTAAGGTCATCTTAGAAATGCCACCACCGACAACTGAAAAGGAGGTTTGGGGCTTTCTGGGAAAAGTACAATTCAAAGGAGGTTTATTTCAAAGTTAACTGTCACGACCCAAACCCGCCCCTATGGGTTTAGCACTGTAACCGGCAGGTAATCCGGGATTACCGAAAACCTGCTTAACAGTAATACAGAGTACAGGGGCTGGTGGAATCCAAAACAGTAATAAAAGATGTCCAACGAGCTGTGACAGTCTGTATGCAAAAAGACTTTTTAAACATATCCACAGTCAGAAGCGAAACAGTATGTACATACATATACAACCATCCAGGACAGGGACCTAATCCCTATTAGAACAGTACAGTACAAATCTAAACAGTCTTACAAAACAGATACATAAGGATGAACTAAAACACCCCCAAAAAGCCCTAGCTTGAAGGACTCGGAACCTCGCTATGAGGCACTATGGTTGGCTTGACAAAAAGGGAGTTTGACCCAACGCTCCTAGCTTCGTTCCGGTGCCTGGACACCTACATATATATATATATATAAACAGTGAGCTAATGCCCAGTGAATAACATATGCGTAAAGAGGTTAAGAATGAATGTCCTTCCAGTATTGAAAACAGTCATTTATCAGTATATCAGTCATTCAGTTTGTGGCTCATATTTCATGCCATAACAATCATTCAGAAACTATAATAGTCATATGTGGTACATCCAATAGCAAACAGTATAGTAGGTCTTAACAGACCGAACAGTTAGTTAATGGCCATCATATCAGTAAACAATAGTGGTTCCAAACATGGGAACCGACAGAGATCTCTGTGACAGTAGCAGTACAGTACAGTAACAGTAAATTGCTATGGACGCCACGAATACAGTTCGCAAATAGGACAAGCATTCATTCAGTAAAAAATATCATTTCAGAAAGCAGTACAGTTGATCATTCAGAAACTATTCATGATTGAATATATCTTTACAACATTGTTACTCACAGAGCACTGGGCTATAAGCAGCTAGAGCGTCCTCGGATGCCAACCCTACACAATTACAGAACGAACACACACTAAGCTATACAGTTGGGAAAATGATAACTCAATCCCTAATTTGCCTCGGTGTGGTTCTACATCAATATCCTCCTTAAGATACCTTAAACATGCCCTAAGAAAGCCTAGGATGGAAAGAGGATGCAAGGATGTACTTTAAAACACTTTTCAAAATTTGCTGAAATAAGGGTCTCCCTCGAGCGTGGGTTTCCCTGCTCGAGCGGACATGCTGACAAAAGATCTCCGTTCGAGCGTCAATTCACACACTCGAGCAGACTGCAAAACATGCCAAAAGTACTGGATGCACAAAATTCATGCTCGACGGGCGCTCAACCCCCGCTCGAGCGTGTGACTCAGGTCCCCGCTCGAGCATGCATTTCCCCGCTGGAGCGTGCGGATTGTAAAACAATGCAAAGTGCTGGTTACCCGTATTCCACGCTCAAGCGCCACTTTCCCCGCTCGAGCGTGAGTCCAAATTCTGGAAATTCCATATTGAACCTTCAAGCTCAAAATCAACTTTTAATGCATCAAATTCGATCCTTTTGGGCCAATTTTTTGGAAAACACTTGTAAACTCATAATATGACATGTTTCAAAGATCAATTTGAGAAATCAAAGCCCAAATGTAGTTCCATTTGAACATAATTTCAATAAACTTCAAGAACAAGACTCAAATGTAACATGCATGAGCTTATATGAACTTAAAGCTTCAAACAAAAGATCAAATGAGCCAATCCTTCCAAAAACATGGTGAATTCATGGATTATAACAATAATATAGACATGCATGCAATAATTTCCATGAAAACAACTCTAAACTTCAAGATATGTACATGCATGTGTGATTTAAGCCTCAATTTAACTCATTAAGCCAATTCTAGACTCAACTCACTAAACTTCCATGAATCATGCAAGATATAACTCAAATGCAAGCTCAAGAAGATGGTTCTCCTACCTTAAACCTTGAATTTCAAGTGTAGAAGCTCAATTATACAAGACTCCTTCAATTTCTCTTAAGTCTCCAAGCAATTTTTGATAAACTCAAGTTTTTTCCTAACTCTCTCTCTCTCTCTCTCTCTCTCTCTAGTCGGTTAAGGCTCAGAAAATAGAGAACAATTGATGCATCAAATATGCAATAGGCTTCAAACATGAATTGATAAGTGGCCCACTAACATGGCACTAAGGTAAATAAGTCCAACTATTGTAATTTATCATTATTTAATCTAATTTAGTCATACCAAATCAATTTCCAATTAAATATACCATAATATCACATTAATTCTAATTAACACAAAGCATTAATCAATTTCAGATTCGGCCGCCGATAAGACCTTCAATTTGCAGTTTAAAACATAAAACATAAACAGATCATTTATCGGTCAGCAGATAGAAATGCATTTAAACTAATACACTAAATCAATCAGTTCAGAATTTCAGTCAATCAGTCAGTTAACATGCTTAATCATAGATTAGCACTAATCAGTGGTGAGGGTTGTCACAGTCTCCCCTCCTTATAAAGAGTTTAGTCCTCCAAACTCGAGTTACCTTCATTCTGGAAGAAAACAGGATTCAGTGGGAACAGTTCAGGATATCTCTTGGTCATATCGTCTTCCCTTTCCCAAGTGGCATACACGCCACCATGGTTTTGCCAGTCAACTTTCACTAACGGAATCTCTTTATTCCTTAACTTCTTGATCCGTCTGTTCATAATTTGAATAGGCCGTTCTTCGTAAGCGTAGTCATCACTTAGCACTACACGGGTAGGCTCAATCACATGGAAGGGATCCCGAAGATAATCCCTCAACATTGAAATGTGGAACACGTTATGCATATGCTCCATTTCAGGAGGAAGCGCTACTTGATACGCCACCGGATTGATTTTCTCAATAATCTCATACGGTTCGACGTATCTCGGTGCTAGCTTACCCTTGACTCCAAAGCGAGTCTGGCCTTTCATCGGTGTCACTTTAACAAAAACATGATCACCTACTTCATACTCTCTGTCTCGCCTTCGGACATCCGCATAACTTTTCTGTCGGCTTTGTGCGATTTTCAATCTCTGTTGAATCAGTTTCACTTTTTCGGTAGTTTCTTGTACAATTTCGGGCCCAAGCAAAGGCCCATCTCCAACTTCTGCCCAGCAAGTCAGAGATCGACATTTTCTACCATATAAAGCCTCGAAAGGCGCCATACCAATGCTTGAATGAAAACTATTGTTGTAGGCGAATTCAGCCAACGGTAAGTGGCTTTCCCAATTTCCTTAGAAATCAAGAACACACATTCTCAGTAAATTCTCTAAAGTCTGGATGGTTCTTTCTGACTGACCATCTGTCTGAGGATGGTATGCATTACTCAATCTCAGTTCAGTACGCAATGCCGTCTGCAAACTTTACCAAAATCTCGATGTAAACTTTGAGTCCCTATCAGAAACAATGGACACAGACACTCCATGCAATCTAACAATCTCATCAATATAGATTATAGCCAATTTGTCCGCATTATAAATTGTTTTGACAGGTAAGAAATGAGCAGATTTAGTCAGTCTATCAACAATAACCCAAATTGAATCCATACCTTTACTGGAGCGAGGTACACCAACAATGAAATCCATAGTGATTTGTTCCCATTTCCACTCCGGTATCGGTAAGGGTTGCAGTAAGCCTGCGAGTCGTTGATGTTCGGCTTTAACTTGTTGGCAATGAAGACATTTCAATACAAAGTCAGCAATCTCTTTCTTCATTCCTGGCCACCAGAAATTCAGTTTCAAATCTTGGTACATTTTTGTATTTCCTGGATGGATAGATAGTTTTGAATTGTGGCCTTCTTGCAGAATTCTTCTTTTCTGTTCAGAATCATTCGGTACACACAGTCTTCTTTGAAACTTCAGTACATTGTTTTCAAATTTGAAATCCGGCCTCGGTTTGGATTCCTGTTCGTCGATGATCTTCTTCAAGAAGTCATCCTGTTGCTGTTTCTCTTTAATCTCTTCGATCAGTGCCGGTTGAGCAGAAATAGCAGCTATTGTTCCACCTTGTTCACGCAAAACAATCTCAATTTCAAGTCTTTCAAGGTCACATAGCAATTCTTTCTACCCGGTGAGTAAACAGACTAAATTTCTAATCGATTTCCGACTCAGTGCATCAGCAACCGTGTTAGCTTTTCTTGGATGGTACAAAATTTGCAGATCGTGATCTTTTATCAGTTCTAACCATCTTCGCTGTCTCATGTTCAGTTCTTTCTGTGTGAAGAAGTATTTCAAACTCTTGTGGTCTGTATACACCTCACATGTCGCCCCATAAAGGTAGTGACGCCAAATCTTCAGTGCAAACACTACTGCCGCAAGTTCCAGGTCATGGGTCGAGTAGTTCTTTTCATGTGGTCTCAGTTGTCGGGAAGCATATGCAATAACTTTACCATTCTGCATTAAAACACATCCCAAACCCTTATAAGAAGCATCACTAAATACAGCATAACCATTCGTACCTGAGGGTAAGGTGAGAATCGGTGCGGTCACTAGTCGAGTTTTCAACTCTTGAAAAGCTGATTCCCTCTGATCGGTCCAGTCAAATGATATCCCCTTCTGAGTCAGCTGTGTCAGTGGTAGGGCAATTTTGGAGAAATCTTTGACAAACCTTCTGTAATACCCGGCTAAGCCTAGAAAACTTCGGACTTCGGTAACATTTGTCGGTCTAGGTCAGTTCACTACTGCTTCAATTTTCTGTGGGTCAACTGTAATACCATCCTTACTGATCACATGGTCCAAAAACATCACACTGTCTAACCAAAATCCACATTTAGTTAGTTTTGCATAAAGTTTCTGTTCTCTTAGGGTCTGTAGGGCAATGTTCAAATGACGTTCATGTTCTTCCGTGCTTTTGGAATAAATCAAAATGTCATCTATGAAAACAACTATAAATTCATCAAGGTGTGGTTTGAAAATTCTGTTCATAAGGTCCATCAATGCAGCAGGTGCATTGGTAACTCCGAAAGGCATAACAAGAAATTCGTAATGTCCGTACCTCGTTCGAAAGGCAGTCTTTTCGATGTCCCCTGTCTTGACTTTCAACTAGTGATATCCAAATCTAAGATCAATTTTGGAGAACACTTGGGCACTCTGTAACTGGTCAAATAGATCATCAATGCGAGGCAATGGATATTATTTTTCACTGTTACCTTGTTCAATTCACGATAGTCAATGCAAAGTCTCAGTGAGCCGTCTTTCTTTTTCACAAATAAAACTGGAGCGCCCCACGGTGAAGTACTGGGCCTGATGAACTTCTTATCTAACAGTTCTTGCAGCTGAACTTTCAACTCTTTCAATTCAGTCGGTGCCATTCTATAAGGAGCTTTAGATACTGGCTGTGTGCCCGAAATCACATCAATGGTGAACTCAATCTCCCTATCAATCAAATCCCCTCGCAAATCATCTGGAAAAACATCTGGGAATTCTCTAACTATAGGAATACTGTTCACATCAGTGTTAGCATCAGTAGGTACAGTCAATACAGAACATAGATACCCCTTACACCATTTTCTAATCAGTTTAAAAGCTTTCATGGATGAAATCAAATATGGGAGAGGTACTACTCCAACTCCATTAAACACGAATTCAGGCAATCCAGGTGGACGGAAAACAACTTGTTTTGTTACACAGTCTATGGTGGCATGATATTTGGTTAACCAGTCCATTCCCAATATTACATCAAA
The DNA here is from genome assembly GCA_036172215.1 of Camellia granthamiana. NCBI lineage: Eukaryota > Viridiplantae > Streptophyta > Magnoliopsida > Ericales > Theaceae > Camellia > Camellia granthamiana. The sequence continues at coordinate 101,667,985 of CM069915.1, forward strand.
ATGGTCAATGTTCAATGGCAGTAAATCAATATACAAATGTGCATCTTCAACAATAATCTTACATGTAGGGTACATATAAGCATAGGTCATAAATCCCCCAACAGGTGAAAATACAGCTAACAGGTAGTTCATAGGTTCCAGTGGTCTATTTAATTTTCGCGAAAAAGCATGCGATACATATGAATGTGTAGACCCCGAATCAATCAGAACATATGCATTTTGAGCACAGATTGAGAGTATACCTGACATAACGGTCTCGGTATTCTGTACATCTCCCGGTACGAGTGCGAACACTCGGCCTTGCCTCATAGGCTCTTTTCCAGTAGCTTTGGGATTAGGTTTTGGTGCAATAGTTGATGCTGCAACGCTGGTTGCAGCTTTACTATTGCCCTGAGGAGCAGAAGGGCAATCTCTGACCATGTGGCCCACCTTGCCACACCTGTAACAAGCACCTGAAATTTTATAACAAACCCCTTTATGTTTCTTACCACATTCAAAACAGGGCGGTATGGAACTATTTCCCCGGCTGGAACTAGTTGTTGACCCCGTATTTTGCTTTTTGTTCAAGGGGCTGTTCCGGCCTTTCTTAAATTTAAAACCCCGTCTCTTACCACGCCATTCAGTTGCTGGTACTTCAGTCTATTTCAGTGCCTCAATGTTTGACTCAGCCATTATTGCTCGGTCCAGAACATCTACATACTTCAGTAGTTTCAAAACGTTGATTCTGTCAAGAATTTCTACATTAAGGCCACCTTCAAACTTCCTGGCCTTTTTGTAATTAGTGTCAACTATGTGCGGTGCATATCTGGCGAGTTCAGTGAATTTAGATTCATACTCTGCTACGGACATAGTGCCTTGCTTCAGTTGTTCAAACTCAGTCACCTTTCGGTCCCTAACACACTAAGGGAAGTATTTCTCAAAGAAGGCTTCCTTAAACTGAGCCCAATCCATGGCAGTATTGGTGTCACGGACAAGCATCCACCACCTTCTGGCCTCTTCTTGTAAGGTGAAGGTAGCCAGTAGCACTTTGTGTGCTTCAGAACACAGGAAGACTTCAAATAATTTCTCTGTTTCAAGAACCCAGGCTTCGGCCTTTAGTGGTTCAAGGCCTCCTTGGAATGATGGCGGTTTCATTTTACTAAACTTCTGTGTTAGAGCAATTATGTCATCATTCACATTCGGTTCCGATGAGGTGGGGGCTGTTGGTTCTGTTGTTGCCTTAAGGCCTCAGTTAGCAGTTCAACTGTTCTTTCTAGCCTTGCCATTCTGGCCTCAGATGATTCAGACTCATCAACACTTCTTGTGTTATCCATTTCACTATAGACAATTATGGCAATTATAAACATAGGCAGTTACATACTTAACATATTAACACATTAGCACATATATTCATGTCATGGCCACACACACTTTTTCAATGCTCATGCAATGCCCTAATCGCTTTTCTAGGACATCCTATAGCTCATTGGGACACGTGTGTGCGGTATAACTCGTGGTTTAATATCGCTCTGATACCACTCTGTCACGACCCAAACCCGCCCCTATGGGTTTAGCACCGTAACTGGCCAGTAATCCGTGATTACCGAAGGCCTGCTTAACAGTAATAACAGTAATACAGAGTACAGGGGCTGGTGGAAGCCAAAACAGTAATAAAAGATGTCCAACGAGCTGTGACAGTCTGTATGCAAAAAGACTTTTTAAACATATCCACAGTCAGAAGCGAAACAGTATGTACATACATATACAACCATCCAGGACAGGGACCTAATCCCTATTAGAACAGTACAGTACAAATCTAAATAGTCTTACAAAACAGATACATAAGGGTGAACTAAAACACCCCCAAAAAGCCCTAGCTTGAAGGACTCGAAACCTCACTATGAGGCACTGTGGTTGGCTTGACAAAAAGGGAGTTTGACCCAACGCTCCTAGCTTCGTTCCGGTGCCTGGACACCTACATATATATATAAACAGTGAGCTAAAGCCCAGTGAATAACATATGCATAAAGAGGTTAAGAATGAATGTCCTTCCAGTATTGAAAACAGTCATTTATCAGTATATTAGTCATTCAGTTTGTGGCTCATATTTCATGCCATAACAGTCATTCAGAAACTATAATAGTCATATGTGGTACATCTAATAGCAAACAGTATAGTAGGTCTTAACAGACCGAACAGTCAGTTAATGGCCATCATATCAGTAAACAGTAGTGGTTCCAAACATGGGAACCAACAGAGATCTCTGTGACAGTAGCAATACAGTACAGTAACAGTAAATTGCTATGGATGCCACGAATATAGTTCGCAAATAGGACAAGCATTCATTCGGTAAGAAATATCATTTCAGAAAGCAGTACAGTTGATCATTCAGAAACTATTCATGATTGAATATATCATTACAACATTGTTACTCACAGAGCACTGGGCTATAAGCAGCTAGAGCGTCCTCGAATGCCAACCCTACACAGTTACAGAACGAACACACACTAAGCTATACAGTTGGGAAAATGATAACTCAATCCCTAATTTGCCTCGGTGTGGTTCTACATCAATATCCTCCTTAAGATGCCTTAAACATGCCCTAGGAATACCTAGGATGGAAAGAGGATGCAAGGATGCACTTTAAAACACTTTTCAAAATTTGCTGAAATAAGGGTCCCGCTCGAGCGTGGGTTTCCCCGCTCGAGCGGACATGCTGACAAAAGATCTCCGCTTGAGCGTCAATTCACATGCTCGAGCGGACTGCAAAACATGCCAAAAGTACTGGATGCACAAAATTCACGCTCGACGGGCGCTCGACCCCCGCTCGAGCGTGTGACTCAGGTCCCCGCTCGAGCGTGCATTTCCCCACTCAAGCGGACTGTAAAACAATGCAAAGTGCTGGTTACCCATATTCCACGCTCGAGCACCACTTTCCCCCCTCGAGTGTGAGTCCAAATTCTGGAAATTCTAGATTGAACCTTCAAGCTCAAAATCAACTTTTAATGCATCAAATTCGATCCTTTTGGGCCAATTTTCTGGAAAACACTTGTAAACTCATAATATGACATGTTTCAAAGATCAATTTGAGAAATCAAAGCCCAAATGTAGTTCCATTTGAACATAATTTCAATAAACTTCAAGAACAAGACTCAAATGTAACATGCATGAGCTTATATGAACTTAAAGCTTCAAACACAAGATCAAATGAGCCAATCCTTCCAAAAACATGGTGAATTCATGGATTATAACAATAATATAGACATGCATGCAATAATTTCCATGAAAACAACTCTAAACTTCAAGATATGTACATGCATGTGTGATTTAAGCCTCAATTCAACTCATTAAGCCAATTCTAGACTCAACTCACTAAACTTCCATGAATCATGCAAGATATAACTCAAATGCAAGCTCAAGAAGATGGTTTTCCTACCTTAAACCTTGAATTTCATGTGTAGAAGCTCAATTATGCAAGACTCCTTCAATTTCTCTTAAGTCTCCAAGCAATTTTTGATGAACTCAAGTTTTTTCCTAACTCTCTCTCTCTCTCTCTCTCTAGTCGGTTAAGGCTCAGAAAATAGAGAACAATTGATGCATCAAATATGCAATAGGCTTCAAACATGAATTGATAAGTGGCCCACTAACATGGCACTAAGGTAAATAAGTCTAACTATTGTAATTTATCATTATTTAACCTAATTTAGTCATACCAAATCAATTTCCAATTAAATATACCATAAAATCACATTAATTCTAATTAACACAAAGCATTAATCAATTTCAGATTCGGCCGCCGATAAGGCCTTCAATTTGCAGTTTAAAACATAAAATATGAACAGATCATTTATCGGTCAGCAGATAGAAATGCATTTAAACTAATACACTAAATCAATCAGTTCAGAATTTTAGTCAATCAGTCAGTTAACATGCTTAATCATAGATTAGCACTAATCAGTGGTGAGGGTTGTCACATTAACATTGACTTGTGAACCACTATTTGGTGTATTGAAGAAAGGGAAGAAGTTCCAATAGGATGATCGATGTCAGTTCGCCTTCGAGTAAGTTAAGCAGTATTTGTAGAATCTACTTGCATTATCGCCACCTGAGCCAGGAAAATCGCTGATTTTGTATTTATTAGTGACTGAATCAACCATGGGATGCATGCTTGCACAAGAGTCAGATGAGAAAGTGGAGAAAGCCATCTACTACTTAAGTAAGAAAACACTTGACTACGAAACCCGCTATACTCCCTTGGAAAAGGCTTTCTTGGCTTTGGTTTGGGCCACCAAGAAGTTGAGACACTACTTGTTAGCTCACTCGGTAATTCTAGTTTCAAGATTAGACCCCATCAAATATCTTTTTGAGAAACCAGCTCTTGCTGGTAGGCTAGCTCATTAGTTACTCTTGCTTTCTGAATTTGACCTCAAGTATGGCGCTCACAAATCTGTTAAAGGAAGGATAGTGGCAGAATTTCTAGCTGATCACCCGATTGAAGAAGAAGAAGCCATGGATTATTCGTTTCCAGATGAGGAGGTTATGCAGATAGAAGAAGACACTTGGAAATTGTACTTTGACGAAGCGTCCAATTAATTTGGCTACAGAATAGGTGTGTTGCTCATAGCACCAGATGATTCTCATATCCCTTTAGCCTTCAAATTGTGATTCAAAGTATCTAACAACCAAGCAAAGTATGAGGCTTGCATTGCCGGATTGAAAACAGCTCTAGAATTAGGGGCAATAAGGTTGGATGTGATTGGAGATTCGAACTTGGTTGTCTCTCAAGCCAATGGAGATTGGAAGGTTAAAGAGGAGATAATGAAAGTCTATCATCAGACCTTGGACATGTTGATCCCGAGGTTTGAAAGACTGGCATTTACATATCTGGTAAGAGAAAACAACCGATTTGTTGATGCGTTGGCAACCCTCGCTTCCATGATAAATATACCAGTTAGGGTTAAGATGCGCCCAATCCTGATAAAACAAAGATATATGCCTGCATATGAAATGGTAGCTGCAACAGAAGAGGTTCAAGATGAAAACCCCTGGTACTTTGATATTTGGAACTTTTTGAAAAGCAATATGTACCCACAAGAGACAAACGCCAAAGACAAAAGGGGGATATGACGTCTGGCCGCTCAGCTCGTTATTTGTGGAGATAAGCTATACAAGAGAGGGCATCTGGAAATGCACAAGCTGTGTGTAGAGGAAGAAAAGGCAAAGTGTATCATGGAAGCCATCCATGGAGGAAAGTGTGGAGCCAATATGAAGGGTATAATGCTAGCTAGAAAAATTCTTAGACAAGGATACTACTGGTTAATCATGGAGAGTGATTGTATCAACTTCGTTAGGCGATACCACAAATGTCAAATCCACGCCAATCGCATGAACATCCCGCCATCAAAACTCTACAACATGACTTTGCCTTCGCCTTTCTCAGTCTGGGGCATAGATGTCATCAGGGCAATCACACTGAAAGGTTCAAATGGGCATCAGTTCATCTTGGTTGCCATTGACTATTTTATCAGGTGGGTTGAAGCACAGTCGTATTCAGTGTTGAAAGCATCACATGTGGCCAAATTTATCAGGAACAACATTATCTGCAGATATGGGGTGCCAAACGAAATAATTTCAAACAATGGCTCACATTTCAAAGGAGAAATGGAAGTTCTACTTGAGAAGTATAACGTGACTTTTCACAAGTCACCAACTTACAGGCCACAAACCAATGGAGCCGTTGAAGCTACAAATAAGAACATCAAGACCATTCTGTGTAAGATGGTGAAAACTTATAGAGATTGGCCAGATAAGCTGCCTTTTGCACTTTGGGGATACAGGACATCAATCCGAACGTCTACAGGAGCAACCCCTTACTCTTTGGTATATGGAATAGAGGATGTTTTGCCAATTGAATTATAAGTACCTTCGTTAAGGATTATGGCTGAATGTTAGATAGCAGAAACTGATTGGCAATAGAACTGATTTAAGGAACTAATGTTGTTTGATGAGTGAAAATTGAAGACGTTATACCATGTTCAAGGGTATCAACGCAGGATTTCCAGAGCATTCAAAAAAAAAGTTAGATCCAGGAATTTGAGGGAAGAGGACTTAGTGTTGAAAGACAACCGAGCTCCTATTCACGACCCTAAGGGTAGGTTCAGACCCAATTGGACAAGTCCCTTCATCAATAAATCAATCTAGTCAGAAGGAGCAGTCATTCTCATGGATTTGGATGGTTTAGGATTCTCACAACCAATCAACGTGGACAAATTGAAGAAATACTACCCTTGAGAGGCTCGCAGGGTCGAAAACCTGAAAGGGCTGCTTTGGCAAAAGTTAGAGCACAAAAGGAGAGTGTTAATATTTGAGTAAACCTTAGCCGTGAACTACATAAGGCCTGATTCCGATCTTTAGGATATGTAGGCAACTTCATCCCAAAGTTCGGCCTCAACCATTTTCAACTTGCTTGTTTCGTCCCTGTTTGATTGGTGTATCTTTTTTTTTCGACTCGGCTATCCATATTTGATTGGCTTATCCCCATTTGATTCAAACATCTTATTTCTCCTTCATGACAGGTTCAGTTGTGTAGACACCCCATTGTTGTCTGTCCTCAAGACTTGGATGTCATCTCTTGTGCACTCGATGATTTTGACTGCATGTGCTCGTTTTAGTGCCTGAAGTCCTCGATTTTGACTGATGCCCTATCTTTGAGCCTTTAAACCTTGTCTATTCTATGCCTTGTTTTGGACCAAAACCTTGGTGTTTCAAGCCTAAACCTTTTGGTGACCTATCGGCCACCACCATGGGCTGTCGACCATGTCTCCTAGTTGTCGGCCATTGGTGTGGCAAGTCGGCCACCAGTAGTGGCAGACAGCCACTAGTGTGTTTTGCAGATATTTTATACCAGTTGTGCCAGCTATTTGCACAGATACATGCATCTGCACCCATGTGTAGGACTGGATCTCCTTGTATAGAATTCATGTTTTCTATATATAGGGGGTCTCCTCTCCCATTCTTGAGGGTTAGAATTTTTGGAACAAAAATATCTCTCTCTTGCAAATTTGAGCATATTAGCCTAGATACACTACACTTTTGCCTACACTTCCTTAATCAAAGTTGATCATCTTTGAGATAAGGTTCCTTGAGGCCTTCTTGGAGCTCTTGAAGGTGGTTTTGGCTTGAATTGTTGCCTAAAGTTGATCTTTACTTCAAGAGGTATAACACTTACCTTTTTTAACTTGTTTTACATACTTGTTTTTCTATCTTTTCCTATTGTTTTTGGGCTATTTTTGAACTGTAAAAACTCTATTTTTTGGGGGCTAAAATTGGTGGTTAGAGGCCATTTAACGTTAGGGGGTGGTTCACCCTTCTTTATTCCTTGCTCATAAGGCCTTTCCACCTTTGTTTCCCACTTTCAAATCATCTTTTTTTGGGCCTTTGAACACTGAATTTCAGAGTAATTTCAGTGGTGAAAATCATGTTTTGAAGTCCAAATTTGGAGGGGTTAGCCTCCTCTCCTTGTGCCTTGTTTGCTAGCCTAGTTAACTCTATGTGTTAGCTTATTTTTCTAGCCATTTATAGCTTAATTCCAGTATGTTTTAGGCTCTATTTTGGACTGTTTTAACTTTATTTTTGGCTGGTTGTTGCATTTGAGTCTTGTTTTGCATGTTTCTAGTGTAAGTGTCCTCACAAGCTTGGTGTTTTAGGCCTTTAGACACCACTTGTTTGAGTTAATTACATGTTTTAGTGCTTTTCTCACTTATTTTTAGCACTCATTAATCTCTGCAACCTCCCTCATTTCTTGACTTTTGTTTTGTTTGTTTTGAGGGTTGTTTTAACCCTAGGATTGTTTAAGCTTGAGATTGAGATCCATGCTTAATGGTTTAATTCTCTTTTGGGGGTTCATTACCAACGGCATGACACCTCTCTCTTGCCTTAAACCACCCCTTGTTTGACACTTCCTTCACTTTAGAGGACTTGATTCACCAATGGACTTAATCGATTAAGGAATGATTAGTAATCTAAAATGAGTAACTAAAAAGTTGTAAAAAAAATGGTGCAAGATAAGAATTTGATTGTGTTTTGGTGTGTTCAATTAGACGTTAATTGAACACAAGAAAAATTAGGACATTTTATACTCAAAGTGAAGAAATGTGCAAAGTTTCCAAGGTCTCCATTTCCCAAGACCATGCGTGATAAGGTGAAGGCTTTTGGTCTTATTTGTGCATTTATTAAACTTGTACATCTTAGTTCTTTGGCCATCATGCAATAAAATTGCTTGATTGATGGTTTAAGAGCTAAGTGTATCACTCATTTGAGATGTTTTGATGATAAGGAGGGATACATAGTACAAGCAACCCTTGAGAAATACACTGTCCTGCTCTATTTGCTCTCTATTGCAGCAAGAAGTCCAAATCAACAGTGGCCGACAGGCCATCATCAGTGGCCAACCGACCCTCAGTAGTGGCCGACCTGCCCCCTGTCGGCCACCAGTGAAAATTCAGCAGTGAGACATAACAGAGCTGGTCTGGAAGTGGAAATCAGTGTAAGTGTCCTACTGAGCAACAGAGGCATGCAGCAGCAAAACAATGGCTTTTCGGGTGGAAACCACGTTCATGCATGAGTTCCTCATCGATCCTTGGGATCCGTGTTGTAATAGATTAGTGTTATGCTTAATTAGTAGCTTTTATAATTAGTTAGAATAGCTAATTCGTATTGTGTTATAATTATAATTAGTTAGCTAGAATAGTTAATTAATTTGGTTTGTAATAATTAGTTTAGCTTTAATTAGTTAGCTAGCATAGTTTGTTAATTAGTTCAATTTGTTGTAATAATTAGTTAAGTAGTTTAGCTAATTCAATTTGTATTGTAATAATTAGCTTAGCTTAATTAGTTAGCTAGTTAATTCATTCGGACTCTTCGAGAGAGAGCGCAATGTAATAATGTGTATGTCTTCCAACCCCACGTCTTTCTCCCTTTTATTTACTAGCTTACGATGGTTAGATTAGGGACATCACGTTTCAATTAGCATATCGCATGCTTGCATCCATTCATCTTGTATTGCACGCATCGAGGCTTGACACATTATTCTAACTACATTGTTATGTAAATATATTCTTTGAATACGTGTTTAACCGCATGTTATCAAATTGCCTCATATGCCATATTAGTAGTCAAGCCTATTAGTTGCATTATTGCATGCGTTCAATTAGACATTTGGCATAGTTAGGAACATGCATCTTTCTAACTCTTTTGTTTTATCTTAGTTTGGAGTACTAGGTGAGTTTTTAGTGCTTTAGCATACTTGCATGAGTGTGAGTGATTTCCATGACTAGCATGCTTGCCATGAGGCTAAGTGCTTACTTGTTAAACTATTTGAGTGCCTATGGATAAAGGTTTGTTGCCTGAATTGGAACGATTCAATGAATGTACGTTTAAGCCCACTTTGTTAAGTGGCAAAATCAAACCCTTTTCAAAAATATATATATATATGACATTGAATTGTTCCAATGTAGGCAAGCTAGTCTATACCTTGTATGCGTGCATCACATAGTAAATGCTAGCCTTATAAACTGGAACAAGAGCATATAATGTTGATAAAAATTGTATCATGATTAGGGCGAGTGGGGTGCTCAATTCATGACCTTCCCCTCTCATACCTAAGTTTCCAAGCCGAGACAATCTTGGTGATGACAGACACGTGGCATTTGGCACAAGTCATGGGTTTCCTAAATTTTCTAAAATATTTAGGTGGCGACTCTGTATCTGGCAAAGCAATCCACTTTTGGCAATTTGATTCAAAATCGATTTTCCAAAAGATTTGCCGGATTTGGACTCTTTGGTATTTATCAATTTCACATTGCACTCGTGAGATTAGATTCAAAACCATAAGAGTCTGAACTGTAGGGCTTCTTTCGAGCTTCTAAAAGGGGGCACGGAAAAGTCAGGCTACAAGTTGCAAGACGGATTCAGTTGTACATCTCAAGGGTTGATTTCATATTGATCGAGTAGTGATCATTTGTGAAAATAGATTTTGAGGACTTTTAATGAAGTTGACTGATTTTATCAAAAATTACTCCATTTTTTGCAAAACTCAGACCATTCTTTGGACCAAAAAGGAAAAATTTTCAATACTCACAGCTTGACTCACGTGATTTCAATAGAGGAGTAGAAAAACACGCTAATCAAACTCTTATGTTGATCAAAATCTTTTTAGTCAAAAAACCAAAAGAAAAGGTCAGAGCGATGAACTGGGGACACAGTCGAGTCAGGTTTTTGTCTTTTACCCGCACTTCGAATTCTCGTCACCTTAATTAAGCAATCGCCAAAAAATGCACAGTAGTTATTGCCGACAATGCTTTTTCGTGGGGCGTTCTACCGGTGATGTTTTGTTTATTTCCGACAAGCATAAAAGGGTACGTTTGGGATGGTTTTTGCTCGTTGTCGCTGGCGATGCTTTTCCGTTGGGCAGTCAAGCGGTGTTGCTCTATTTTGTGTCCATTTTGCTCTAGCAAATGCAAAAAGGGTGTGTTTGGGATAGTTTTTGCTTCATTTTCATTTCGTTGAGTTGTGTTTTGTGTTTTGGTTAGTAATAAGCTCAATATTCAGTTCAGAATTCATTACAAAGCAGTGATTTTCAAGTTCAAAATTCAAAACAAAATGAATTTTATGCTCAGTGCTGTGCCATTCATACCATCTGGATTTACAGAACAAAACTCTTTTTATTAAAGCTTCAAGGATCAAGCCCCGATCAAATTTGTATAAAAAAGAGTTGAAGCTATAGATGCCCACTCCCAAGCATATATACAAAAAAACAAAACAAAACAAAACAAAACAAAACAAAAACAAAAACAAAAATACAAAAAAAATAGAGGGATTTGTTTTCTTTTCCAATGAAGGCCACATGCCAACCTCACTTACTCGACTCTCCCGCTGATCTCTTCATCTTAATTTCATCTTGGGAGACCCTTAAAGGCCCTGCCTCAGTGCTTATAAAACCGCCTAGAGAGTCGACTCCCCACTGACCATCAAAAGCAAAGTACGATGGAACTTCGAATCGGGCCATGACGGTGGCCTGTCGTTTTAACTCTTTATTTTCTGCCTTCAATGCACTAAACTCTGCTCGCGCATCCTTATACATGCTTTGGAGCAGAGAGAGTTAGGCGTTGACCTGGTGTACCTCACTTATTTTGTTCTGCAGTCAGTGAGCCAATTTGGAGACCACAGTCACCATCTCCATACAGGACTTTAGCATGTAGTGGTTGGCTTCAATATCAGATTGAGCTGTCATTATTTGCTTGATCAATAGCGTTGGAAAGTTAAGAGGAGTAGGAGCAGGGGCATTCTATCCAGGAGAGCTTATGGGATCATTAAGGTCTGGAAAGAGAGTGAGGGGACGGGATGAGGACATGTGTTAGAGGAGAGAGGTGTAAAAGAAAGGAGTCGCAGAATAATAGTAGAAAGCAAACTGAGTTTTGGGCAACCTTTCTCCTTCGCTCAGTCTCTCTGTTCTGTCTCTCTCAAGCGGTGATTAAAAAGAAGACAGAAGAGAGTGATTAAAAAGAAGATGGAAGAGAAGAAGACAAAATGGGAGAGAGAGCCGAGGTAGTCGTTGAAACGTCTAGCTCTGTCGACCGACTAACACAAATGTCGAAGCCACGTGTCAAGCACGACATTCGAAGGAACAGAGAGAGACGAAAACAAAAGAGGTGAGAGAGACATGTATATATATATGTGTATGTGTATGTGTATATGTATTTTATGATATATATATATATTTGTTTGAATATTTTGTCACAAGACTAGCTTGGTTAGGTGGTCTAGTTCGACAATTAAGGACTGGGAGGCTGAGGTTGAGATTGGAGGTTCGAACCCTTGCATCAACGCATTTGTGTTTTTTTTCCTTATTTTTGCGTGTTTTGCGTACGCTGACATCAGCAAACGAAGTATTCCTTGTTAGTAACGGAATATTCCCCGAATGTGTATATGTCTATATATGTCTGTGTATATCATATATGCCTGTGTATATTTATACCGTATATTTGTGTTTGTGTCTTCGTATATGTATATAGTTTGCATGTGTATGTCTGTATACGTATTTGTATTATGTATATGGTATGTATATGTATATGGTATTTGGTATTTATACAAAAAAAAAAAAAAAGGAGAATTTGGAAAAAAAATTAAAATATTAAAAAAAAAAAAAAAATCATTCTACCGTACTTTCTTCCACTCACGTGCGACACGTTTGGACTTCGAACTTACAATTCCTCCTTTCCCGTGAAACGTGTTAGGATGTGATGTTTACCTGATTAAAACCCTCCGTCTCTCCATATGAAATATATTGAGATATGCTTGTTGGTTACACCATTGTTATTCTCATTGGTTAAAACTTCCCCCTCTCCATATGAGATACGATTAGGTATGCCTGTTGGTTATACCATTGTTGTTCTCCTTGGTTAAACTATTTCCTCTCTCCGTATGAAATACGTTGAGATACGCCTGTTGGTTACACCACCTTTGCTCCTTTCACATGAAACGTGTTAGGATTAGATGTTTGCCTGGTTAAAACCTTCCCCCTCTCCGTATGAGATACGGTTAGGTACGCTTGTTGGTTACACCACCTTTGCTTCTTTCACATGAAACATGTTAGGATTAGATGTTTACTTGGTTAAAACCTTCCCCCTCTCCGTATAAGATACGGTTAGGTACGTCTGTTGGTTACACCACCTTTGCTCATTTCACGTGAAACGTGTTAGGATTAGATGTTTACCTAGTTAAAACCTTCCCCCTTTCCGTATGAGATACAGTTAGGTATGCTTGTTGGTTACACAATATTTTCACCTTTCACGTGAAACGTGTTAGGATTAGATGTTTACCTTGTTAAAACATTCCCTCTCTCCATATGAAATATGGCTAGGAACGTCTATTGGTTACACCACTACACCTCCTCCCACGTGAGACGTGTTTGGATTTTGAGTTCACCTTGTTTCTATCAACTGAGTTGTGGCCCATTTAATGCAATGATATGGCACATTTGTATGCGATGCACTCTCTCTATTAGTCGTGTTGTGGCACATTTATATGCGTTACACCCTCTGTTATGCTTTATATTATTTGCATGAGGCTTGTCTCATATGTTACTATCTTTATATCTTTATCATCACTCTATGACATTGCATCCCATTACGTAATCATGAATTTTCAAAAATAATCGGCTACGTGAAGCGTGTAAATCCAACTTCCAAGTGGCATTTCAAGCATGTCATTTGCATTCTGCCCCTGAACTATGCTGGTTTGATTCCTTGCAATGGGATACGTAAGCAACCTTCAGGTTCAACCAACTGCATTTGCATCTTGTTTGTTTGCCCAAGTCTTACGGCCTTGTCAAAAAGGTCCTCTTCGGGCTTTAACTTTCACTCACGTCAAGAAATGACTTTGAGCTCTGTCAAAGAGGGGCAACTGTAGACACCCCATTTTGACCAGCCCTAAGACTTGGGCACTTTCTTTTGATTACCCGATTATGACAATCAGAATATGTTTATCATAGAATCCTCAATAAGAAAACTTAGAATTTGAGCCTTGTTTCCAAACCTAAACAGCCACAAATTACCTTTCCAAGGGAATATTTTGACCTCACAGTTGCGTCCAGAATGGTTTGTTTAGCTAGGATCAACCTTCATTGCACTTCTGGAGGCCTCACTGAAAAATTCTGTCGAAAGTTGGGTTACAACACAATTATTTGAAACTTCTGGGCCAAATTGTAGTTTTCAAAACTCAGGGAATATTCTATTCTATGAGGAAATATTCTGTTAAGTCAAAGAATATTCCTTCCATATACAGAATATTCCGTCAATGTTGACTGTGACGCTGACATGGCAGTCTTGCTAACGGGACATGACTGGATTGGTCCTTGTTGATGATGTGGCGTTGACGTGTCTTTACCCAAAAAAAAAATGAATTTGAGGAATGCTTGGAAGGAGGTTTGAATTCCTAACCTAAGACTCCACATCCTAAACCTTAACCACTCTGCCAAAGCATCACATTGTGTTATATTTACCCCCAAATAATATTTAACTGCTTCATACCCCACCATCCCTACTCACCATCTACTTTCATAACCACACCATCCCCACTCACCATCTACTTTCATAATCACACCCCCACCATCCCCACTCACTATCCACTTTCATAATTACACCTAACCATCCACACTCACCATCTATTTTCATAATTACACCCCACTATCCCCACTCACCATCCACTTTCATAATTATACCCCACCATCCTCACTCACCATCTACTTTCATAATCACATCCTACTATCCCCACGCACTATCCACTATCATAATTACACACTACTATCCATACTCACCATCTACTTTCATAATTATACCCCATCATCCCCACTCACCATCTACTTTCATAATCACATCTCACAATCTCAAGTCATCATCCATTTTCCTAAATCACACACCACCATCACCATTCATTATTCACCTCGATTATACATTGTCCGCCATTAACTCTATTATTTTTCCCAAAATGCTCCACTTTGTCTTCCACTTTGTCCTCCACTTTGTCTCCCATCATTGCCCACTTGCATTGGCTATATAATGATAGCTCTAGTCTTGAAATTAGAGAGGGATTTTGAAGAAGAGAAGTGTAGGGAGAGAATGCTAAAATTGTGTTTGAATTTGAAAGAAAATAAAGTTTTAAAAACAAAAGAGTTATCTTGCCAAACTAGTGAAGTTACATAGCTCTTACATCTTATCTTCCCTTGTCAAAACCACTCAAAGCCTTAATCAAAGAGAGAGTATTCTTGCCAAGAAAAGAGTGATCGTACCCTTGTTCAAAACCATCATTCCAAGCTCAAATTCTAGTTTCGAATTGAGGATTGAGAACACACTTCTTAAACTTGAGGGTGATCAAGAGGAAGTTTAGAAATCAAGAAGTTCAATCTTTCTTTGGAAGGTGAATTTCTAGTCTTTCATTTTCTTATATTTTCTATGTCATATTCATTTTCTTACTTCTTATTTCATAGTGTTTTGTTATAATCCAAGTAGTTTTGTTTATCTCATATTTATTTCTTACTTTATATTTCATAATGTTTTGTTATAATCTAAGTGGTTTGTTTATCTCATAGTTATTTTCATACTTTGTATTTCATAGTGTGTTGTTATAATCCAAGTGGTTTGTTTAGCTTATTATTATTATTATTATTATTATTATTATTATTATTATTATTATTTGCTTATTTGCTTGCTCTTGTTTCATATTAGTTGTGCTGTAAGCTAACCGGTAGTGGTTAGTTGAGCCACATACATATTTTTTATTTGTTCCTTTTTTTGGTTTCACAATAAGACAGGTTTTGCTTAGCCTAGTTGGCCAGGCGGTTAGCTTCTTTCAGATAAGATGGCGTAATCTCCCAATGTTGACCAATTTCCGCTGACAGTTCCAAGGAACATGAAGCTTTGATTTTGTTTATTTTTATTTTGAGTGTTTTATGAGGTTTTATTTTATTTCATTGCAATATTCTCTCATCTCTCTCTCATTTGGTCTGTAATAATTTATTCAAAATGTTATAATAATTTTTCGCCCCACTTCTTTCTATCCCGTTCTTTTACTTGCTTTCCTTATATGTGGATATGCATCATGTTTATTTTATTTTATTTTTTTAGTATGTCCTTGTTTTGCATCCATGTTTCATGCATCTTGATTCGACTAATTTTACATTTATGGATTTAATCATTCCTATGTGTTTATGTGCACTACCTTATGTTCTTGAGATGATTCACATGTCATTTCTTAGAAGCCAAATCTTTAATTGTATCTCATGAGTGAATTGCATTAGGATTTTGTATATAACATCATGCATGATTTACTAACTTTGTTTTGTAGCTTGTTCGCTGGATGACAAACATGTAAATTTTTATGCTTTAGCATCTCGTTTGTGTGTGTTTTTCTTATTATGTTTAAGTATCCTACCATGTGGCTACTTGCTTACTTGATATAACTGTATGAATGCCAGTGGATGGAAGTTGTGTCGCTTAATTTGGAATAATGTTGATTTTTCATATTTGTAAACTCAATTTATTTGGGTTGTACATCTTCAAAACTCTTTCAAAATACATGAAATCAAATTATTCCAAAATAAATGGCACAGTCTATACTTATATGCTTCACATAGTAATTTTTAGGATTTATTAAATAATCGAAATATGAACATATAAAGTAAATAAAATTCATATCATGGTTTAGTAAAGGCC
The DNA here is from genome assembly GCA_036172215.1 of Camellia granthamiana. Lineage (NCBI taxonomy): Eukaryota > Viridiplantae > Streptophyta > Magnoliopsida > Ericales > Theaceae > Camellia > Camellia granthamiana. The sequence goes on from CM069915.1 coordinate 101,684,232, forward strand.
GATCTTTTAATCGGATGAGTGAGGGTGCTTAATTAATGACCTTCCCCTCTCATACCTAAGGTTCTGAACCGAGACAACTTTGGTTTTGACGAATAATGGTCTTGGCAAGAGTCACGGGTTTCTTAATTGTCCCAGAATAAATATTAGGTGGCAACTCTGAGATCTGATGACGCAATCCATTTGTAGTAAATATTTTTTTGCAATAAAATGGATTTTCTAAAATTTGTCAAATGTGGACTCTTGTCTACGTTTCACATTGCACTCGTGAGACTAGATCAAAGAGTTCGAGGGTCCAAACTGTTTAACGCGCACAGGTACCCCCTAGGCATGTTACACTACGCGGTAGTGTAGTTTGGTTTTTTTTTATCCTCTCTACGTGGTAGTGTAGTTAGGATCGCCTTACTACGCGGTAGTGTAGCTTGGTTTGTTGGCCCACCTTACTATGTGGTAGTGTACTTTGTTTGTTTCCTATTATCCCCTCTATGCGGAAGTGTAGTTAGGATCGCCTCTCTACGCGGAAGTGTAGTTTAGTTATTCTTGTCTCCTTTCTACGCAGAAATACAATTTGGTTGGTCTCTTGTTAGCCTTTCTGCGCAAAAGTGTGGTTTGGATTGTTTCTGATACGCGAAAGCGTAGTTTTTTCGTTTATTGATTTCAATTGTTACATTGCCTTGATTTCAATTTCTTAATTGTTGGGCCGTATGCTTGTTTGTATTCTAAACCGTTGCATCACATCATATATGTATCAATTCATATTCTACCCCTGAACTACGCTGGTTTGATTCCTTGCAAAAAGATACACAGGCAACTTTTGAGTTCAATCAATTTACTTTTATGTCTTGTTTGTTTGCCCAAGTCTTACGGCCTTGTCAAAATGGGTTGTCTCTGAGCTTTGACATTCACTCACGTCATTCTATGACTTCAAGTTCTGTCAAAGAATGGCAACTGTAGACACTCCATTTTTTACCCCCCTTAAGACTTGGGTGCCACAGATTGATCACCCAATAATGAATTTATATGTTGTACAAATGCTCGATTTCCACAGCAGGAAGCCCCGGTTTCGAGCTTCAGAAGCCTACAAACCTTGCACCACTTTTGGACCAAAACAGTATTTTTCTAAGCCTAACCACTTAGAGGCCTGTAGGCCAACTAGTGGCTGGCTGGCCAAAAGTGAGTGGCTGGTCGTCCCCCTTGTGGCCGGCTGACCGGCCAGGTGTTCCGGCAAAATAGATATTTTCTTGTCAGTTGTCTTCACAAGTGCATGCACTGCACCAGCTATCTCTATACTAATATTTTCGAGATAGTAACATATTTTTCTATATATACTTGACCCCCTCTCTAGAATTTAGGTTAGAAAAATTTTGGTGAAGCAAAATTCTTGGAAAATATTTCTCTCTCTTAAACTTGCAACCTATATATACACCTTACCTAGACTCCCTAAACCAAATTTTGAGGGTTCTTTGTCGAGGTTATTGAGTTTGAACTTTAGCTCTTGAGGATGGGAAATTGTTGGTTTATAACTCAAACTGTTACTCCTCTTCAAGAGGTATAACTTCTAGCTTCTTCCCTCACTTCTTTCCTATCTTTATTTGTTGTTTTTGGACTATTTTTCAAATATTTTTTATGGGTTGAAACTTGTGGTTAAAAGCTATCCAAGGTAGAGGGGTTAACCACCCTTCTTTGAACCTTATCTTCTAAGCTTTTACCCTTGTGTTTCCCATCTCTTCCTCAACTTTTTTCTAACTTTTTAACATTGAATTTTATAGGTTTTTAGAGGCTAAAAATGTAATTTTGAAATCCCAAAAATGGAGGGGTTAGCCACCTCTTGTTTACTAGTTCAATTTCTACATTGTTGTAACTAACTTTTTCAAGCTTTTCTCTTAGAATTCTAGCACTGTTTTTAGCTATTTTAGGATAGTTTTAGGTTGTTTATTTCATTTATGCTTTGTTTAGCATGCTTATAGTGTAGTTGTCCTCATAAGTTTGGTGGTTTAGGCCTTAGCCACCGACCTATTTGAGTTGATAGCATTTATTCCATGTTTTCCATACTTGTGATCACATGTAGTCATCTCTGAAACCTCGCTCCTTTCTTGGCTTTTTATTTCTTTGAGAATTGTTTCAACCGAGTATTGTTTAAGCTTGAGAAAGAAGACCATTCAATACTAAATAGTTTAATCTCTTCAGAAGTTCATTACCAGGGCATTATCTTTCTCTCATGCCCAAAACAACTTCTTGTTTGACACTCTCCTCCATTTAATGGACTTAACTATCATTTTTTGACTAAAATGGCTAAGGAATGGAAAGGTAATTAAAAGAAACAATAACTTGAACTAAAATGGAACAAGATAATAAAACCAACTTAGATTCAATCGGAAGTTAGTTGAACCCATTGAATCTTGAGTCATTTCATACTTGTTAGTGATGAAAATGATTCAAGATTTGATGTCAACCATTTCCCTTGATCAATATCATGATAGAGAGGAGGTTTTGTTGGTCTTTTAGCTTCCTTTATTGAGCTTTTATCCCTTGATCCATAAATCATCACACAATGAATTTGTGTCGATTGATGGTTTACGAATCAAGCTTACTCCTTCTTTGACCTGTTTGATGATAAGGAGAGGCAGAGTGGACAAACATCTTCTGAAAATACTCTGTTTGTGCTCTGTTTCTTGTCTATTGTAGTAGGGCAGTAACAAAAACTAGTAGCCAGCCGGCCACCTTACTGTACAGCCAACCACTTCTTCTGACTAGCCGGCCACCTCTTTTCAGCCAGGCAGTGTCTTTTTCCTTGCCAAACAAAGCAAAGGCTAAGGAAAAAACAGTTCAATTTGCGCAACAGAACCATTCTAGTAGCGGAACAGAGGCATTTTTAGGTAGAAATCTACGTTCATGCATGAGCCATCTCTCGCTCCTCAGGGCCTGGTACAATTATGTTTAATATTAGTGTGTTGTACTTAAAATGCGGACTTGTAATAGTTACTTACTTAGTTAATTAGTTCCGTCTTGTAACTAATTAATTAGTTTAATTCTAATTTGTATTAATTAGTTAGAATAGCTAGTTAATTCTTATGTTGTACTTAATTAATTAGCTAGAATAATTAGTTAATTTGTGGTGTTGTAATAATTAGCTTAATTAGCTAGGACATTCATTCGGACCCTTCTGCGCAAGGGCAAATTGTAATAATGTGTGTTTGTCTTTCAATTCCCATTTCTTTCTCCCTTTTATTTACTTGCTTATGATGGATAGTATAGAGCATCATGTTTCTCTTAGCATTTTCCATGATTTGCATCCATTTGTCTCATATGCATAAGGTTCGGTTCATCATTCTAACGGCATTGTCATTTATTACTTCCTTGAATACGTGTGCCACAACATGCTATCAAAGTGATTTACATGACATATTAGACAACCGAACCTATTAGTTGCATCTTTGCATGTGTTGCATTAGTCATTCTCATTGTTAGGAGCATGCATCTCTTCTAATTATTTTTATCTTCTTTGGCTTGCCTTGGAGTACTAGGTGAGCATTTATTGCTTTAACATATTGCATGTGTGTTATTGTTGCCATATCAAGTATGATTACCATGAGACTAAGTGCTTAAATGATATACTTGTTTGAATGCATGTGGATGAAGACTAAATTGCTTAACTTGGGATGATTTGATTAATGTGCACATTCAAGTGGCCCATTCACAAAACTCTTTCAAAACAAATATAAAATCAAAGTATTCCAACTTTTACAAATTAGTCTATACATGTATGCATCACATAGTAAATTAGCCTAATAATTGGAACAAGAGCATATAATGTAAATAAGAATCACATCATGATTACTAGAGGTCGATTTTTGATCAGGCGAGTGGGGTGCTCAATTCATGACTTTCCCCTCTCGTACCTAAGTTTCCGAGCCGAGACACTTTGGTAATGATGGATAAGTGGCCTTTGGCACAAGTTTCGGGTTCCCTAAATTTCCCAAAAATATTTAGATGGTGACTCTGAAATTTGACAAAGCAATCCATTTTTGACATTTTGATTTAAAATCAATTTTCTAAAAGATTTGTTGGATTTGGACTCATTTGTGTTTATCTATTTCACATTGTACTTGTGAAATCATATTCAGAACCACGGGAGTTTGAACTGTAGGCCTATCGTATCTAAAAGAAGCACGAAAAGCAAGCTACAACCAACAGGGTTGTCAAATACTTTTTTATGTCGACCAAAGCTACTTCACACTCTTTCGTCCACAAGAAATCTGTTACCTTCTTCAGCAAACTAAAAAATGGTTTGCACTTATTCTAACTTCGGCTGATAAACCTATTCAAGGCTGCAGCCCTTGCAGTCAATAGCTGCACTTGTTTAGCTGGTGTCGGGCTCTTTAAGTCAATGATGGCTTTAATCTGATCTGGGTTTGCTTCAATGCCCCTTCTGGTGACCAAGTATTCCAAGAACTTACTGAATCCAACTCCAAATGCATATTGCGAAGCATTGAGTCAAAGCCGATATGTTCTTAGGATGTCAAAAACTGCCTTCAAGTCGGCCAGATGGTTCCCAGGTTCTTTGGTTTTCACGACTATGTCATCGATATAGACCTCTACTGTCTCCCAAATCATATGCTTGAACATCTTAGTCACTAACCTTTGGTAGGTTGCTCCTACATTCTTCAACCCAAAAGGCATTACTCGGTAGCAACACAGTCCTTTTGGGGTGATGAATGTTGTCTTCTTTTCATCTGGAGGATACATCGCTATTTGGTAGTACCCCTGTAAGCATTCAGGAAACTCATCCTCCCATGCCCTGATGTGGCATTCACCAGCTGATCGATTTTTGGTAGAAGGAAGTTGTCCTTGGGGCAAGCCTTATTCAGGCTAGTGAAGTCCACGCAAACTCTCCACTTGCCATTCTTCTTTTTCACTACCGCTGTGTTGGATAACCAGGTAGGGTAGTTCACCTCCCGAATGGCCTGGGCTTCCAGTAGCTTGCCCACTTCCTCTTCAACTATCTCCACATGTAATAATGTCAACCTTCTTGCACGCTGGCTGACAGGTTTGGCCGACTTGTCCACATTAAGCCTATGACAAGTGACCTCGGGGTCAATGCTAGGCATCTTATAGGGGGTCCAGGCAAACACTTCTATGTTTGCTCGTAAGAGAGTCTCCAACTCCTTTTCCTCCTCCTTGGCTAAGCCTGAGCCAAGAAGGAAGAAGCGCTCCTCATCACCTTCTTGGAGCAGAATCTTCTTCAAAGCTTCCTGTGGACGCGCCCCGAATGTCCCGGGCTCCACGTGCGAAGAAATGGCGCAGGATTCCGTTCTGTCCATTAGGCTTTTCACAGTTCGGACTCAAATGTCACGGTTCTGAATCTAATCTCACAATGTGCGATGTGAGACCGATAAATCACCAAAGAGTCCAAATCCGGCAAATTGTTTTGGAAAACTAATTTTTATAAAGAAGTGCCAAACATGGACTGCTTTGCCAGATACAGAGTCGTCACCTAAACATTTTATTTGGGGGGAATTTAGAAAATCCTAACTCGTGCCTAAGGCCATGTGTCTGTTATCACCAAAGTTGCCTCGGCTCGGGAACTTGGGTACGATTGGGGAAGGTCATTTAATGAGCACCCTTGCTCGCCCGATCAAAGATCGGCCTGTACTAAGCATGATATCTTGTTTTTGAAAACACATGTGTTCTTATTCCGGTTAATTAGCTAATCTTACTATGTGATGCATATAGCAAACAAGTATAGACTAGATCGCCTAATTTGGAACAAAGCATCGCATATCCGTTTGTTTGGAAAATGGTTTGAAGTTTACTACTCGTAAGTAGGCTAAAATGCGGATTTCAATGAATTGTTCCAATACAAGTAATCCAACCTTCACCCACAGGCATTCAGGCAGTTATATCAAATAAGCAGTTAGCCTTATGGCAAGCATACTTTCATGGCAACATTAACACACATGCAGTATGCTAAAGCGTAAACACTCACAGTGTACTCCGAGCCAAAATAAAGAACTAGTTAGAAATCAATGCATGATCCTAGTTCATGTTAAGATGGCTAATGCAACACATGCGAAAATGTAACTAAAATAGACTCGGCTATCTAGAATGTCATGTGAAATGCAACTTGGTACATATATTCAAATAGGTATTGAAATACAATGCAGTTAGTATGATGCGCCGAGCCCGGTGCATGCAAGACAGATGAATGGATACACGCATGCGAGCATAAGGTATGCTAAATGAAATATGCCCTAAAACTAACCATCGTAAGCGATTAAGTAAAAGGGAGAAAGAAATGGAGGTTAGAAAACATGCATCACACACACACACGCTTATTACAACAATATGCCCTCTCAAAAGAGGGACCAAATAAGAAGCTAACTAACTAATCTAAGCTAATTAAACTAATTATTACATAACAAATTAATTAACTAATCCTAGTTAACTAATTATTACAAAACGAATAGAATAGCTAACGCATTAACTAATTAAAGTACAAACCAAAGCAAAAGCAAGCTATCTAAGCATAGCAGCTAAGGAAAGCAGTAAATCAGGAGCCTCAGAGGGAGAGGAATGCATGCAAGCCCGGTCGCCTCGTTCGGAAATCCAATGCGATGCCCCAATTTGCCTCTGTTTTCATCTGCCCTCAAAACTCTGCACCAAGCTCCAGAAAGATGAAACTCCACCTAGGGAAACCTGTGGGAGGGTGGCCGACCACTTTTGGTCTCTCCAGACACCTACCGACCACTTTTGGTTGTTGAAAAACCAGAAAAGTGGTCGGCCAGCTAGTTTTTCTGGCTGGCCGGCCAGTTGTTGCTGCTAAACTGCAATTTGCTGCAACAGAGAGCAAGAAAGGGCATGTCAATGTATTTGCAAGATATGTGTGCACAACCACCCTCCCTATCATGTCATGAACTCAAGGGGGTGTGGTTCTCGACCCTCGAGCCACCAATCGCGTATTTCAATGCATGATGGCCAAGAAGCGAAGTTGCACAATTCAATATGAAAATGAATGTACAAGTAAACACATAAAGCCTAAAACTCTATCATGTATGATCAAGAGCGTCGGCGATCGACAATTGAGGCATGTTTCATCACTTGAAGTATGAAACGTCCTTCGTTTCTCATGTTTGGACTAACACCTATTCCAAACACAATGCAACACATAACATGGCATGCTCAATGCAATGTAATGCAACCTTAGCATGCAAACATGCAACTACATGGCATGCACAATGCAACTAACAGCATAGCATACACAATGTAAGGGATAACATGGCATACACAATGCTAGATGCTAAGAACTGGATGGCATACTCAATGCAAGGCAATCATAAGGTTCTAAACACCATGTAATGCATGCATGCACAATGCAATGCAACAGGGGCAACAATATGCAATATACCAAGCATGCAACAACATGCAAACCACAAACTCAATGGACTTAAACCGAAATGGACAGACCTTGGTCATGCCAAAACAGTGGCCATAGTACTAAAATGAAGGCACCGAAAACACATACAAACATGCATGTTAATTGGCTCACCAATTAAGGCACTAAGGTGCAACTCTCAAGAACACTTAAAGTGTGAAAAGCGTGGAAGTGTAACAACACTAAGGGCACTGAAATTAGACAAGAAATGATGCCAAATCATTTAATCAACACAAGCATGGCATGCAATGGTCCTTAAAGCTTAAGACAAGCAAAGAGGACTACACATGAGGCATGCAATACATGGCAAATATGCATGAACTAAGCATGGACAGAGCTCAAGTAGGTCAAAATAAGGACCTAAACATGTTGAGACGAGGGCTCAAAGGCCTAGGCATGCAAGCATACGAGCTAAGACATAAACTAGGCAACAAATGCACAACACTCAAAGGCACTTAAAGCATGATTGAGGTGGGAACATGGCAATGCTAAAAGCTCTGAAATGTCATGTTAAGTGATGCCAAATCATGTACACAACACAAATGAAGCATGCAATGGTGCTCAAAGCTTGAGCCAAGCAAGAGCATTTGTACTACAAGTATACAAAACATGAAGCATGTGATCAAGGCAACCCAAAACAGTTCTAGAACATGTTAAAATGAGTCTAAAACATGCATGGAAGGAAGCCAAAATAAGCTAGCATGGAGGGCATAAGACATGATGCATACAAGGCAAATAAGGTGGATTACACTACACCTATTAAAACCAAGCATGGGATGACTTAACCAATAAAAATCAGAGTTATATCATGGCAAAATAACCCCAAATAAACACTGAAATGATGGCTCACAAGCTAAGGCATGAAAGCATACGCGATGGTTCATGTTAAGGCATAAAGGGGCAATCCCTCCAACGCATTGAACGAGTGAAAAATGTGAATGCATGGCCATGAAACATGGACTGAAATCACATAATAAATGATGCCAAATCATTGAAATAGTCCAAGTAATGGATGCTAGAGGACTCAACACACAAAGTTAACAAGCTAGGTTGAACCATAGCTATACAAAGCAAGTCATGCATGGCCAAAACAACTAAAATCAGACCTTAAACATGCTAAAACATGAACAAAGTCTTCTCAGAGCTAAGCCAAAAGCATGCTAAAATGACATGTTACAACATGATGCATGTTAGGCTATTTCATGGAACTACACTACAAGTGTAAGGAGCATGCAAAGGCCAACCAAACCAAACCAAAACAGAGTCATGACATGGCAAAACATCACTAAAAACATGCTGAAATGGAAAGAAAATAAGCTAGAACGACATGCTATTTCATGAAGCACATAAAACTAGTTTGTGTGATTTATACTACAAGTGTATTAACCATGCATGTAATGACCAAAGGAAGCAAAAACAGTGTTATGCCTCAGCAAAACAAACACAAATACATGATAAGAACAAGCTAACACAAGCTTATCAAACATGAGGCATATAAAGCTAGTAAACACAATACAAGGAGAGGGTTATGACACCAAAACCACCTTTCCACCACTGAAAATCCTCTGGATTTCAGTGGTAGAAAGGTCATGCAAAGGCTTCACCAAGAGCCTAAAGGGATGGCTCAAAACAAGGCCTAACAAGGCCTAAGAGTGAGTAAATCACCCCAAACAAAAAAGTGACCTTAAACAACTATTTTAAGCACTTAAATATAGAACTTTTTTTAGTAGGAAGTTAAGCTCAAAACAGCATGCAAAAGGGTCCAAAAGCTTAAGCAAAAATGGGGGTTTTAAAGGTCAAAGACTTACCCTTGAAGACCTTCTTTAAAGCTGCAACTCCAGCAACTTTTTCAAGCTCAAAGCAATCCAAGAACACCAAAACCAGCTCCTAAGCACCTCAGTAGCAAAAAGATGGTGTTTGAGTGTGTGTTTGTTGAAAAAGCAAGACAAAACTACACTTTTGAATACAAAACAAGAGCAAAATGAAGAAGTATAAATATAGGCTATATGTATAACTCAAGGGAGTTTTTTCTGAACCTAGAGGAGGGAGGAGGAGCCTCCCTCTTATAGAAACCAAAAGGCAAAGCTTCTTGGAGAAACTAAGCCTCAAACAAATCCCTCCATACACGTGTATGAAGGATAGCCCAAATGTCCTCCAGTTGTGCCAGCTGGAGGAAAATATCTCCAAAAATGTGTCAAAAAGCAGCCGACCACTTGAAGTGGTCGACCTGCTACTTAAAGTGGTCGCCCGACCACTTCAAGTGGTCTTCCAGAGCAAAAACTGGTCGGCCATGGTGGGAGAGAGTCCAGGGCATGAAATAAAGCTAGTGGTGTGGTGGCCGACCAGAAAATGTGGCCCAAAGACCAAGCAAGCCAGTTATCCGACCAGAAAACTGGCTGGCAGAAGGAAAAGTGGTCTCCAAGGAGAAAAAGTGGTCTCCTGCCCTTGTACCACCTTCCAAACAAGAGAAACAAGGTTTGTACCAAAAACAAACCAAAACAGATGCAAGAAGAGAGATCGGGGGGCAAAGCACGCGGCCGAAAGCCTCGAAAACTAGCTGATGAGCACCAAAAGTGGTATGCAACCACAAAAGTGGTCTCCCGGACCATAGTGTTCCTCTAAGCAGAGGCAACAAGGTGTGGTTCAAAAACCACGCCAAACGGAGAACGTTAAGCAGTCTCGAGATAAGACGCGCGGCCAAAGGCTCCAAAAATCGGAAACTAGTCTCCAAACGGGAAAAGTGGTCTACGACCACAAAGAGATGGTCTACAAGACCTCTCCCTCCCTCCGGGAAGAGAAACAAGATTCGGTTCACAAACCGAGCCGAAGCACAAAAGAGTTCAGAGGCTCGGAGGCAAGGCTCTCAGCCAAAACTCCGGAGACTCGAAACAAGCACAACATGCACCATCACCGAGCGCTCAATCGATGACGTCTGAGTCTTAAGGTCGGTCAAAAATGGGGTGTCTACTGTCACGACCCGCTCCCCGTACCCAAGGGTTAAGTATCGTGATGGCCAGTAACTAAGGTTACCTCCGGCCAATTCATAAACAAATTAATAAACGCCAGCGGAAGAAAGATTTAAATGAGGGTACCAAAATAATCATCAGAGCTTCTATTTTTATTACAAAATTTATTGACCAAAAAGGCCAATATTTACATAGAAAAAATATCATAAAAGTGTTGTGTGTGTCTATTCCGCAGCCCTGTATCTAAGACTTTCCAAAGGCTATTTCTGAATTACATTGTTTCCTGAAAATTGGTGAACAACTATAAGCACATGGCAGAGTGAGAAATATTATACCAAGAGTATAAGGGATACAAAATAACCATAGATAGTTAGTTAGGCCAAAACATTTAAGATAACTTAGTTGGAACAAATAATCCTTTAAGTAGCAAAACTGAGATTATGTAAACAAATCATTTAAGTGGCAGAAGCTAAAATACAGAAAGTATGTAAATATATAACCATAACCAAGGTATAGAACAGAACAGAACAGAGGTCATAGAAGTGACAGTCAGAACAGAGGTACGAATTCAAGAAGTGGCTCGTACGGATTCTAGAGGTGGCTCCCACAATAGTGTAGCACTTAGCTCCGCACAGTACTTTGGTTCGCACAGAACAAAGGTACGGATTCAAGAGATGGCTCGTACGGATTCTAAAGGTGGCTCCCACAATAGTGTAGCACTTAACTCCGCACAGCACTTTGCTCTGCACAAAACAAAGGTCAATGGATCCATGACAAACAGAGGGTTTCAAAGTAACCAAACAAAAGCCAATGGTTATTTAAGTCCTCCAAGGCGTGGGACTCCCGTGGTGGTACTTACAAAACATAATTGTATATAAGGTCATAGCCAAATATTCTTTAAAAGTAAAACAAATATACCCATGGGTTTCACTTTAGCAAATAGGGTTTAGAAAATAATCCACGTAACTGAAATCTTTATAAAACATAACTTTTATTAATATACTAATAAAACATAACTTGTATAAAACAGATTTTGGTAAGTCAAAATATACGTAAAATACATTTTGGTAACTCAAGGTATAATATAACTCACCTTAACTTTAATACCTTACTCTTCATTTCCACTATCAAAGACCCTTTTAGCTTCCACCATTTTTTCCCTTCTTTCTTTTCTTTCTTTCCTTTCTTTCTTCTTTCATTTTCTTTCTTTCTTCTTTCTTTTCCTTTCTTCTTTTTCTTTCCTCTTTCTTCGGCCCAGATCAGCGCCTCTCTATTTATAGGGAATAAGGTGCATACGTGGCAGATTCGATAATAATTATATAGATTCGTTCTTATCTTTAATAGATATTTAGGATAATTACCATTTGACCCAATATTTTAATATAATTATATAAATAAATTAATTCCTAATTAAATTACACTCTATCGTATACCAACATAAAATTAATTATTTATTTTACTACCACGCCCATTATTATTATTTATGTATACTTTGACCCCTAAATTTTTAATAATTATATTATTTTATAAAATTACGCATAATAATATGTAATAAATTATATATTTTTCGAACTGAGATTAAATAATATTAATATAAATTCTACAGAATAATTAAAAATCTGGATTGTTACATCTACACTTCCTCACTCTTGTCGACTGGTTCTTTGCCGACATCATCTAAGACCTCTATATCCTCGTCCTTGATTTCTACTGTATCTACTTCCCGTATGTTGCAGGTGGACTTCATTGCTGCCATAGGGAAATTTTTCACTTGCACCTAATCCCCTCTAACCTCCTCAATCCTCTGTTAGGTTGGGAATCGCAATAGCTGGTGCAGCGTTGAGGAAACAACCCTTATTACGTGCAACCACAATCTTCCCAAAATAACATTGTAAGGGGAGCGGGTGTCAATTATTGTAAACTCTGTGCTTACTTTCTTGGTGCCTACCTGCACTTCCAAACTAGTGACTACTATAGGCTATGTCGGCGTCCCATTGAACCCAACCATCAGGCTGTTGGATTGTTCTAGATCATCTGGGTGAAGACCGAGCTCCTTGTAACATCTAACATATATGATGTCACAAGAACTGCTTTGATCAACCAGTATACGCCTTACCTGGCATTCTCCAATCTTTAGTGTTATCACTAGGGCATCGTTGTGTGGATGCTGCACCATATCCAGGTCTACCTTAGTAAAAGAAACCATTGGTCCTTGGTACTCATTTGTCCTAGGCTTCTTTTGCTGAACTTGATACACATACTGCAGGTGCCTTAGTCTCTGGGTCTCCCCTTGAACATCATTCTCATTGATCTTCAAGTGAATCCCACTAATCACTCGAGGTTCATCTGCTTGCTGTAGGGGTGGTGCTGCTGCTGGTGCTTGGGGAAGCCTTGCATGCTCTTCCCTTGTCCTAGCCTCGTCTACTAGGTCTCTTGGGTGACCCTATCTGACCAGATCCTCCAATTGCGTTTTCAGAGCCCTGCAACCCTGAGTCAAGTGCCTATCTTCATTATGGCAAGCACAATGCTTCCCAATGCGCTTTCCCATAAATTCGCAAGGGATCTTCTCCGACGCTCTGTAATACAGCTGGTTCCTGATCTTTTTCAGAACTTTGTAGACCAGGATCTTGAATACAGTGGTGATTACCTGTGCAGCCCTCAACCCTGTCTCCTGTCTGTTTACACTAGAATTATCTCGCCTCGCTTCGGCGAGCCGTGTCTCTTCTCTTGCTTTGGTGTCTTCGTTCCTTGCGTGTCATTTTCTACTCTAACATATTTTTCAAACTGTGCCATGAGCTCCTCCATACTTTTTTGTAGGGTTTTTGCCAATGATTTCCGAAGCTGGCATTCATCATGCAAGCCGTTCTTAAAAGATACGATCTCCAACTCCTAGTTACAAGTAGGAATTTGGTTAAACACCTCGTAATACCTTTTGGTGTAAGCCTTGAGGCTTTCAACATTGCTAATGTTCAAAGACAGCAGGGAGTCTACCCTTAGTGGCTGCAACTTGTTCGTAACAAACCTGGCCACAAATATCTCAGTCAGGCCTCTTCAACTCTTCACAGTTCCTTTCGGTAACTTTGGAACCAATCAGATGCTATCTCCCCAAAGGATGAGAGGAATACCTTGCACAACAACTACTCATTCCCACTCCACAAAGCCATTGAATTTAAATACAAACCGACATGAAAGTTAAGATTAGACTTACCATCATAAATCTGGAACCTCGGCATATGGAATCTCTTTGGGGCCTCGAACGTATCCAACTCCACTAAGAGAGTCGTCTTCAGCTTGACGGGGGATATGATCTCGACGTTGTGCCACTTCCTCTGGAGGTAGTCTCTCAAATCCTCCTTCATTCGACTAGGAGCTCGGCTATCAACAAATTTCAGTCTCTTCGGTACGTTGCTCCCGGTGTAGTTATGCGTCCTTTTGGACTTCTATTCATCCACTATACTGAAATAAAGGCCCTTCCCCTAGATATCCCGAGGTTCTTTGACATAGGTCCTCGTGGTTCGTTGTGTCTTCTGCGACTTAACTCTTACTAACTCAGTTCGCCTGACATCCCGTGATGGCCAATGTAAATGTTCATTTCCCTTGCCATGTTGCAAGACTACTGGGATTATTTTATACCCCCTATCTGGACATCAGTCTTGGCCGCTAGTATCGGCGTGTCTTGTAATGAGAATGGTGGTTGCATCATGTTGTTTTGCATCATAAAGTTGACAACCGACTATAGCTTTACCAACTTGTTTGCCATCACTTTCATCTCACCGTCCCTCCTTAAGCATCTATCCTTCCATACCTAGATATCGCTTTCATTGTAATACTCATCTCGGGTACCCTTCTTCAGGGCGTTACCCTCTTTGCCGACGTCCTTCTCTCCAAGATTCAGATCCTGTGCTCCTCTATTACGATTTTCCTCCTCAACGTTAGGATTTACATGCTCACCACTTTCACTATGGATGTTGTCCCCAATCTTTTCTTCCTGCCCATTGTTGGCCATCTATTCTCCTTAAGTTCCCACAGACGATGCCAAATTGTGAGTGTTGATTTTCGATCACACAACCAAAAGGGAAACTCAATTAGAGAGCACTGACAGAATAGATTAAGCCCAACAACCTGTAACAAGAAGATGAGAATTTCGCAGTGATTCGTCTACCCGGGGGCACTCCGACGATCAAATCAGTAAACAATATCTCTCACAGATAGCAAATAGTGCTTTAACTCACAAGAAAGAACTTACCTCAGACCCACGATGATGCCTTGTTTTTATAACCAACAGTGACCTGATCCCTTTAGAAGTCTCACTTCAATAGATTCGAGCTCAATGCTCATCTTGGACCCTCATCTAGATAAAGATAAACTCTTCTTGAGTCTTATCTTTATCCAGACTGAGATTCTTCTCTGTTCAAGAACTTTTGTCCCTTATCTGTTAATCTCGGATTTTGATTTCTCTACAGACGACCTCGGCCTTGCCGAAATCATCTCGGCCAGCATGACCAAGCCACGTGGTACCTTGACTGACACTTCGGTATCACCTTAGTCACGTGCTGTCATTCACAAAATACTTTCCCACAACTTCTATCCCATAATAAGTAAAAAAAAACTACACCAAATACTCCAACATTATTTACACCAATGAACGTCATTACATTTTGGCTCCAATCAAATATGTAAAATAATTGGTTTTGTGATTTCATGTCTTTTTGCCCACTTGAAGGTGGTCCTAAATGCTACTTTCGTTTTTAGAGATATCAAATTCTAATATAACAAATTGCCAAATAAACCATTAAATAAATTTAACATCTCTAAATTTAAAGGTTTGATAGGTGATCTAACTCGGCTTTATGTAAATTGTTGTTCAGCATCTGATTTTTGTGACATTTTCAGTGTATTGTTGTGTTTGGATTATAAATTCAGATAAAAAATAAAAATTTAAAAATTATATTTCATTTATATTACCTTGATCACATTTTGTCTCTTTTTTTTTATATATTTAAATTCTACCTAAATTTATGATCTAAATATAACTTCCCTTATCTTTTATGCTTTCATATGGGACCCTTAATTTGAATTAGATGCTCCATGAGATGAGCACTATCACAGCTCACCCATGAATAGTCCAAACAAATTACTTTAACCATGAACCAAACCACAAGTTAGCATGACTTGGTATTATGAGGGTTTAGTAAGTGGATTTTTATGTAGGTTTTTTTAGTTGTAAGATATTATTAGATAAAAAATTTTTGGTATGTGAGAAGATAGTTAGATTTTTTTGTGATTAGATGTGATATTTGTGAAAGAAAAAATAAAATGATTATGAGATCTAATGTGATATTTTATTTAAATTTATTTTTTTTAATTTTACAAAAAAAATTGTCTTTTAATAAAAAAAAATCAAAAAAATCCAATACACAAACTTCTCAAACACCACCGTTGTCTTCCAAAGGAGCATTATGATACACGTGGTTTTCGATGAAGAAAAAGTGGTTTGGTTAGGTTGTCGCATTTATCTCCTTAATAATTGGAAACCAACAAAAGTGGTTGAACTTCTTGTTTTTAAGTCATATGCGTATTGGGTGAATAATTACATTATTTTCACTCATAACCATAAAATAAAAATTAAAAAAAAATAAAGTTAAATCTATTTTTTTGATCTTCTAATACTTTTTTGAAAATTTTGAAATTTTGCGTAACAATTTGGTAATATGTTAATCAAATGGATGGAAAATGAGAATATCAGTATTAAAATGCCTATTTCAGCCTTGTTTTCAACCATCATTTGCATCCAAACAATCATAAATTTTGAGAAAATGGTTAAAAATTAACTTTTGACTTTTAATCAAGTTTTTAGCTTTTTTAAGAAAGTGATTTAGAAAATTGATAAAAAGTTACTTTTGACTTTTTTAATTAATATTTGTTTATGATGTCATATCACAATAAAATGACTACACTACCCCCACTTAATGTAGAAAATTTAAATTTTCACCCATATAAATATAAAAAATAAAAAATAAAAGATATAATTGTAATTTTATATGTGACTTTTTGGAACTTACCAAATGACTCCTTGCTAAAAAATCAACCTAGCTTTTCTAGTAAACTAGCTACAAACATAGCTTTTTACTAAGTTGTCGAAAGAGCACAAATATACAAGGGTAAAAAAATAATTTCACTAATATATAAGGGCCAAAAAAGTAATTTGATGTTATCCTTTTATTCCATTTAATCCTTACTAAAGGGGAGTGTAAAAATTAAAGAATTTGTTGTATTTTCTTTAAATTTGTTGTAAAAAGTATTATTTATCTCAAAAAATAAATAAATAAAAATCAACAGGCTAAAGTAAGATTTTCATTCCGTACTTAAGTTGCAATTCCTAATTTTCACAAATGATGAAGAGTCATTTTGAATCATATTCAACACAAAAAAAGAGATAAAAAATTAAAATTAAAATAAAAATGAAGAAGAAGAAAAAGAAGAAAAAGGAAGAGAAGAAAATTTGACATTAATCATAGGACAAAACAAGATAAGATTTTCTTTTCCAGAATCTTATTCTCTATTTTAAAGTTGTGTCTGAATTTTAAATTTATAATATATATATATATATATATTTATATGATAAAATAAGATAGTTTTTGAATTTGTCCTACATATATTTGTTCTACTAGGACATTTGAACGGCTCAGATCTATTTAAATTATAAAACAACAGCTGAAATATATTTTTTTTAAAGTATCCTATATGTACATTTTTTATTTTTCGGCTTCTTTCTCTTACTTTTTTTCTTTTCTCACTCATCCTTCCATGATCCCATGATCACACCTTCCTCTCTCTTCTTTTTTTATTTTTTTATTTTCTCCCATTTTTATTTTTCTCTTTATATGTTTTTTTTTTCTCCTTTTTGTTCACTTATTTTTAGTCATATTATATGGAAAAATCTACGATCCCAGAATTGGGAGCCAGATTTTACTATGTGTAGTGGAGATTAAATTAATGAATTTTATAGTTCCCAAATTAAATGAAATTGAACAATTAATTATTATTTTTAAATATATTGAATACTTGATAGACTTTATAAATTTAGACCTTATATGAATCTTCAACATATTTTAATAAAGCAGGACGGTTTTTGAATCTTCAACATATTTTTGTCCTATTAGAACATTTGGATGGCTCAGATCTGTTCACATTATAAAACAATGGCTGAGATATATTTTTTCAAAAAAATATCCTATATATATATATATTCTACTTTCCCGCTTCTCTGTCTCTTACTTTTTCATTTTCTCACCAATCATTCCATGATCCCCTTATCCCACCTTCCTCTCTCTTTTCTTTTTATTTTTTTATTTTCTCCCGTTTTTATTTTTCTCTCTATTTGTTTATTTTTTTTATTTTTTCCTTTTTGTTAATATATTTTACACATATTTCCATACAATGTATGTATGCCCGTAATACACTAGGACATTATGGACATACATACAATTTTCATATAATTATATAAGCAAAAGCAATATTGTAGGCATGCCCGTGGAAATTATATGTATGCCAGGCACAATAATATATCTAGCTATATATTATATAAGTAAAAGCGAGTTTTCGTGAAGAATTTTGTGAGAACTCCAAAATTTTATAATAAATTTGTGATTTTATCAAATTAAAAAATAAATTTAAATAGTGTTCATATTACAATTATATTCTAATCCTAACATTATTTACACCGTGTCTTTAGACACGGGCATACGCTAGTATATATATATATATAATAGAAGGAAAAAGTGAAAAAAAAAATTCACAATTTTTTACAATTTTCTTTTCCCTCCAGGAAACTTATTACAAATCCAAGATTAATAAACAAATTCTTTTCTTTTCTTTTTTCTTTTGATAAATCTCATCACAAAATTAAACATCTAAACACATAAAATTAAAAGTAATAATACACACACAAAAAATTCATACAAAATTTTTTATACATAATGATATGATTTTAAAACAAAACATCAATAAATGTCATTTTTATTTACAAAATTAACAGTGCCACAATATTATTATGTTATTTTCTCATAAATAGAATGTAATATTTTTTTGAAAAAGATTGTGACACACATCTTTTACTTTCAAAAGGTATTTACTCTATATATCTTATAAATAAAGAAAAAAATAACATAATTTTATATGATTTACGTCATAATTAAAAAAAAATCATAATCAAATATCATATAAGATATAATTAAAAAATTTATAAATAATAATTAAAATAATATTATAATAAAAAAATTAATCATAATTAAAAAAAATAACATAATTAAAAATACATATAACATACTATTTCCTAAGGGGTGTAGGGTGAAAAAAAAAAAGTTTTTTTTTATTATTTTGATCTCCAATTAAAGCACTTGAGTGCCTATTTGCTTTTTGACCTTTGGTGGAATGATTGAAATGCATTACAAGAAGCTAAGCCCCCGTTTGTTTTGGGCTATAGGGAGGGTATTGGGACTAATAATACTAAGGTAACCCAAGGATGGGTGGCAACTTGGCAAGGGCCTGGGGTTTAAGCCCCTAGGTCCTGAGTTCGAATCCCCTCTGAACCAATCTCTTGGGCGTAGCACAGTTGGTTAGGAGGTTGACCTCAATGATGCCTTATCAGTTACTTGGTGTGGGTTTAATTCTCCCCCGCTGTGCGAGTCCTGACTTACCGAAGCTTGCCTTGTGAGGTCGGGACAAGCTTCCAGGTTATAGTCTCTGGCTCGGAACGAACAACAGGACACCCTGGTGATCTCCTCGGGGCGCTGCCTTGGACCTGCGGGAGAGTGAGAGGATTTCCCTGTAACAAAAAAATAATAATAATAATAATAATACTAAGGTATTATTAATGTCCTTATTTGTTTGGAGAGATAGCCTTGGGACTATTGGTCCGTTGGTATTACTAATACCCTTGGAAGAGGGATTGGTAAGGAGGAGGTAAAGATGGTATTAGAAAATAGTGAGGGAATTAGAATTTTTTTTATTTTTTATATATTGGAAAAAAAAATTTAAATATAATGTTTAATTTTTTATATTTTTTATTTGTTTTATTATTTTATATAAAAATAATTTAACAATTCCTCATTATTAATTCCCTCACTATCAATCCCCTCACTATTAATCCCCTCACTAACAATCCCCTCACTATTAATCCTCTCACTATCAATCCCCTCCATTCTATCTCCCAAAACAAACGGGGCCTAGGAGAAGTTATTGGTTGCACTCGGAACTATATTATGGAGCAATTTGAAAATTTGGTAAAAAATTAATTTTTTGGCTTTTTATCAAGTTTTTTCAAAAAAATCACAAAAAAGTCATTTTTAAAATGTCAACTTTTTTACTAAAAAAGTCACCAAAAAATTTAAAAAATCAACTTTTTACCAATTTTCTAAAACACTCCTATGTAGCATTTTATGTACGTTGTGATTGGTAAAATGAATAGAATTTATAATTTTATATTAAATGCTTGGAAAATATTAGAAAATATGAGAGTTTGTGATTGCAAGGTTTTAAAAATTAGACTAGACCAGCCGGTTTGACCGCTTGAACAGTCGACTGGTCAAGATTTCGGTCTAAATACACCCACTAAACCGTTCAAAGTGAAAAACCAACTTATTTTGAGAGAATCGGAAAAACTGACAGTTGAACTGCCGAACCGATCGACCCAGTAACAGTTCACAGGGTCAATAAAATCAATTTTTTATATTTTTTCTTTCTTTCTTTCTTTCTTTCTAATTTTATATTTTGTATATATATATATATAAGAAAATTTTAATTGAAAACTCTATTTCAAGGGTCTCTTCTTGTGAGAAATCTCATTGAGAGTTTGAAATTATTATGAAAGCCTCTACTTATTTATAAGAAAAAAATTCTTCCATAAAAACTCAAAAAATCTATGTGAGATTCAATCAAATTTGTTGGAGGGAAATTTAAAATTTTGATATCCCTCAAAAATTTTTACTCTTCTTTTAATCAAATTATTTGAATTAAAATCATATGAAGGGAATATTGAATATTTGATTTCTTCTTCCAAAATTAAAATTAATAATATTTTAAAATATATTTTTATATTTTTTAGTAAAAAAAATATTAGGAGAAATATTTAAAATTATTTAATTATTTAATTTATAATTTTATTACTTATATTTTTATTTAAATATAATTTTAATATATTTATAACATCACGGTTCGATTCCAATTCAACCTGATGGTTAAACTGATAATCCATCTACCCAATCTTTTTTCAATTTACTTACCGATTCAATTTTTAAAATATTATGTGATTAATTTAGGCTTTGTTTGGGAAGACTAAATAAGTGTACTTTTTGTCTTTTTTGACTAAAAAATTGAGGTTGAAAATATGGATGTTTGTGTTAACTTTTTGACTTTTTATGGAAAAATGTGTAATAAAAAATTGTGAAAATTGATTTTTAGAGAAAAATTTGAATTGGGAATTGTGCAGCCGTAATTGTTGACTTTTGGTGAATAGTATTAACTTTTTAACTTTTTAAGTAACTTTTTGACTTTTTGACTTTTTTGAAAGATCCCAAACAAGGCCTTAAGATATGACCACACGATGCGCCACAACAAATTAATAATTTTTCAAGCAAAAGGATGCATGAACCCGTACTGCTACTTTGGAAATTACTCGCATCCACTTACAAAAGAGGCTCACCCATTTCATTTTATTTTTTATGACAAATTACAGTCACTTCGTTTAATATTTGAAAAAAATATATAATTAATTTTACTTTTTTTTTTTTTTTTTGACACATTTGTCTTTTCTTAGGTTTTATTTAACATAATAATTAAGTTTTTCATTAATAATTCGGTAGTTATACAATAAAATATTGTTATCATCTATTTTTTTTATTAAAATATATTTTTATTTTTATTTATTTCAATATTTATCAATGATATATTAATATAATTATCTTAAAAGTGTTAGGATAATTATATATATATATTTTTTAAGGATTTGACTTATTTCAAATTATCGTCTCAATTTGAGACAACATTTAGACTTGGTAAGCTCATTTTGGAACTGATTTTGGTATCAAAATCATTCATTTTTTAAGACTAATTTTATAAAATATGTAAAAAATTAAGATGATTGAACATCGATAGTTATATGTTTGAATCATATTGCATTTAAAAATGAACGACAAATATAATTTTGAGAATAGCCATTTATTTTTTGTAATTCAAATTTGATTCAAATATTTAGTTACCAATGTCCAATTATTTTGATTTTTTGCATTAATATTCTAATCAATAAGTTTTAAAAGTAAACGGTTTAAATCATCGAAATTGATATCAAAATAATCTTACCAAATTCAAATACTCTCTCAAATTGAGATGATCAATTTGAAAAAAGCTAAATCATTTTTTAAAATCTCAAAAACGTGAGTGTATTTTATTTATTTTTATTATGATGCTATCAATTGAAGTGTATTTGTCACTTTCAAAGTTTTGCCAACAAAAATTTATTTTTCACTGAATAAAATAAGGAATGTTTTTATTTGAAATGTAATTTATCATATTTTAAATGAGATTTATTATTTTTTTAATTAATTAAAATTTTATTTTTATTGTGTGTGTCAGATATTTGAACAAAATAGATTATTTTATTTTATTTTTTTTCATAAAGTTCTTTAGCACATGAGAATTCCGTTTTGCTCATGTGCACAAGACAAGCATTTCCTACAATTTACGGGATTAGGGAGAGTATTGCGCAGCATGCGCGTGGTTAATGGAATCTTTTTTTTATTTTTATTTTGACAATCATCCACTTTTTAAAAGATATTGAATAGAATATACTTGTAAAAATTTAAATAATCGAAAATTGGTATCGAATTGTATCTTTTATCTAGATATTTGTATTTAAAAAATTAAATAGTAAATTTAATTTTAAATATAAATATGAATTCAAACATGTCTTGATGAAGAAATATTAAAATTCGATTAACTTAATTTTTTGTGTACATATTTTACTTAATATCTTTTAAAAATTAAACGATTTAAATTATTAAAATGGGATTAAAAAAAATTAGTAACTACGCAACAATGTGAGTGTTTGAAAAATTGTTATTTTAGTAGGTTATTTTAGTTTTTAACTATTTTAGGAGACTAAGGCCAAGTTTGGCATCCTCAAAAAAATTCAAAAAGTCAAAAAGTCACTATCCTATTTAAGTCACATCATCTTATTTAAGTCACATCACCTCTCTAACACATCACTTCAAATCCAACCCAAATCCAACCCATATTTCATAAAAAGTCAAAAAGTGCACTTATTTAGTCTTCCCAAACTTGGCCTAAAATTTTCATGTTTAGAAAGATATTTAGATTTTTTTATAATTAAATATGATATTTGTAAAAGAAAAAATGAAATAATTATAAATTTAATATAATATTTTATCTTATTAATTATTTTAACTTATTTTATCTTTTAACCCTATTTTAGATATATAAAAAACTAAAAAACGCTCTTTCCAAACATTCCCAATTACTGCTGCGCATAGTGCGCAGCAGCCTTCCAAACTGACAATTTACACGTGTAATTATTAGTTTTTATGTGGGTGGGTTTGTCATGGACAGACTCCCTTTTGTTATAGGACCACCCTCTCTTTAAGCAAAAACAATTTCCTCATAAATAAAAGAAAAAATATACCAATGATTGTCTTTTGTATATCAATAATTTCGATTAATGTGTAAATTTATGTGCATAAAATTAAAAGAGTGTGGCTTTCTTTTAATCCGTGATCAGATTAAAAGATATTATTAGATTTATGATAATTTATTACGAATTCTGTTTCGATAATTTAAATCGTTTAATATGTAGAATTCGTCAAGTAATATATACCTGTAAAAAATTACGTTAATCGGATATCAATAGTTATGCGTTCAAATTAGTTTTGTTTGTATAAAAAAAATAGACGGTGAAAAAATAAATGATTAACAGAAATCTAATTTGATCACGTACCTATCGATATCTGATCAACTTGATTTTTGACAGACATATAATACTCGATGAGTTCTACACATTGACAATTTGTATTATCGAAACGAAACTCGTGATGAGCCCTATGGGCCCAACAGTACCCTCCAATCAGATCACGGATGGGAGGGAAGTCATGCCCTAATTAAAAGTTTGATTTCATTTTTAAAATCTATTGTTTAAAATATTTTCACAAAATAAAAAAAATAAAATAAAAGCAAACTTACACTTACAGTTCTATTAGTTTGGAACTTGTGTCACTTTGGTATCTAACTTTTCAATTGTGATGTGTTTGACTCTGAAGTTTGAATCTTGTTTCAAACAAGAACAATAAAAGATGTTTCATTTGCAAATGGTCCATTTTAAGGGTAAAGTCTTTGTACAACTTGTTTTATGTTGGTTAACTTGTATATTGTTTGAAACATAATGACTTTTTTTTAATGAATAATGTCAAAACTTTCTTAGTCATAAAATTTTGTTTGGTTTGATTTTCTGAATCTATTTTCAAATTTTTTTCTAAGAAACTAAAAATTAAATTGGTAAAAAAAATTTAAAATAAATCATTTTAAAATAATTTTATCTTTTGGGAGGGTAGAAATAATTTTTTTAAATAATTTTATTTGATATTTATTTTCGTTAAAGTGGTTTATATTTTTTCAAAAGTCAAATATGATGAAAACTTTGATGTCATTATTAAACCAATCTATTAAATCAAAAAATCAAAAACTAAAAATATTTCATATATTAAGCATATCGATTACACATTAAAAGCTTAATAATCATCCATTATATGATAATCATCAAAAAATATCTATTAATAACAAATACAACCGTCTATTACATGATAACCATCTAAAAATATTAACAAAAATAACCATTCATTATATGATCATCATACAAACACATACTAAAAATTAATTTCGTAAAAAAATAAAAATGTAAAAGATTTATCATTTTTATATAATTTTATCTTTGGTGAGGAAAAATATTTTTTGACATTTATTTTTGTCTAACTAGTTTATATTTTATCAAATTGACGATTTTATCCTTAAAATAGAGTAACAGTATCTTCAATTGCCCTTATTTGAAACGAAATTCAAAATTTAGGATCAAGTGTATCACAATTGAAAGGTTAAGGACCAAAGTAATAAAAGTTTCAAACTATAGAGGTTATAAGTATAATTCACCTAATAAAAAAATAGTTTGGTGAAAAAAAAAAAAAGAAGTAATCATAATTTTTATATGACTTTCTTTCCCTTTTTCTTTTTTTTTTTTAGAGAGTTTATAAGACAAACCCTGAAGAAAATTCCCATAGAATCCTTAAGCATGTTGTACTTTCAATGAGATATGAAAATGATCAATGGTGCAATAGACAAGAAGTTGCCACTATTGTGTGAAGGAATGGATGTGACCTTGATTCCCTCTACTACATGAAGGTAGACAAGAAGTTGCTACTATGTTTGTGTAAAGAGTCCACAAATATGTACAATAAAATGTCTATTTATAAGTAAAAGTAAAATTACATATATTTAGGTCTCATTTGGCAACCTTTCATTTTAATTAAAAAGTTAAAAAAATTATTATAAATTGTCACATCACTCTCTCTATTTTTCTGTACATCTTTTCGTAAAAAGTCAAAAAATTATTAAAATAACATGTTCTAAAAGAGGCTTAATTATTCTCAAATCATATAGTAAAAGAATTTGATGCATTGAACTGTCCTTTCATATAATAATAAAATAAAATACATGAAACTTCATGGTATGATTTTGTATGTTTGAAAAAATATGAATAGATCATAGATTCCACAAGTGTATATATATGTTATCTTTCTCTTTCAAGATCATGTAATCTATGTCATGTTGTCTCTATTCTTGATTGTGCTTGCTTCATGCAACATTCAGAATAATCGTTAATTAAATAATAAACCATGTTTCTTTCATAAGCAACTTGCTTTCTAATACAGTTCTTGACCCAATTACAATGGGACATGTAACCTAGTATTAACTATTTTTAATGTAACTAAAGTGAAAGCCAGATTATGAATTATTATATACATGAACTTAGTGAAAACGAAGTTTTTTTTTTTTTTTGAAACTTGGAAGCATCACTATGATCTTGATGTGATAGTACCATTCTGTGAAAGTGATTGGATTATGCTTCTCTAGACATTAAAGAGCCAAATTCTTAAAAGATAAAGAATCTAACATGTTAGAGAAATTCTTAGGCATGGCATGGCATGGCATTGTTAAGAATTAATTTTTTTTTTATCGGTAAAAGAAGATTTATTAATTTCAAAGGATTGACATGGTGGTTACGGCTTAGGATCTGAGAGTGTGCTCCTTTAAAGTTTTAAGTTTAAACTTTTTAGGTGTAAATAATTTCTTAATGAGAGTTAGTCTATATGCATGACTTTGCCTCGACTTTAATTGGAATCTCCACAACCAAACGATGGAATTGGTCTTCCAGACTAGTCGGTCCAAATAAGTAGTGAAGTAGTAGAATAAATCACACGAGGTTGGATATCATTCTAGCAGACGAACAAAATCCTTGAATCCACAAAGAAGAACAATTAATTTCAAGAACTGAATTATATTGCATCAAGATGATTTGCCCTAAGGCATGCATGCGTATTTATAATAAACTGAACCTTAATTAAATAAGGAAAGATGGA
The DNA here is from genome assembly GCA_036172215.1 of Camellia granthamiana. Classification (NCBI taxonomy): domain Eukaryota; kingdom Viridiplantae; phylum Streptophyta; class Magnoliopsida; order Ericales; family Theaceae; genus Camellia; species Camellia granthamiana. The sequence goes on from CM069915.1 coordinate 101,710,325, forward strand.
ATTAGGATAATTCCTTGCTAGACACGAAAATAAACAAAAAAATTACCAAAAAATAGAAAATATGAGTTAAGTCCAAATCTGCATACTAGGAAACAATAGAAACGCGCCAAAACAGACAACGCTAAAAACAGACTCCAAAATAAAGTTATTCTCAAAACAAAACTTTCCTAAAATGGCAAAATCGCTAATTTGAAAACCTAAACAAAGGAATTTGGCTACCAAATTTGAGACAATTTCGAACTCGTTCCAAAAGTGTCGCTATTGCTCTCAATTTGGTTTTTTTCTTGCCTTTTGGCGGTCCAATTGTTCCAAAAAGTCTTCGGCTACTTGTTCTACATCAAATCGGATTGAGTTATCAAAAAAATATATATAGATTTATTGATTAATAAAATATACAAGCTGTACAATATAATCACATCAATTAAAACAAAATAAAAAAAAAAAGACCATAGACCAAAGCATCATGGCTTAAAATTGGCGAGAAATGAAATATGAACAAAAATAGAATAATAATCTAAATCAAGCACCCGTTCAAAAAAAATCTAAATCGAGATTGCAAGAATACAAAAATTTCATTGATTACAATATAGTACAAAAATATAGGACATTTCAAACGTAAATACATAATATTATGGCAATATGGTAGAATAGTAAAACACCAAAAGATACCCTTACTCCAAAATTCGGGTTAGGGGATACTCTATACCAGTTACCAATCGTCATTTTTCATGTTATGTCCTCAAACACTAAAACAGAAGTGATCGGCCTCATTACATACAAATCAATCACATTTAAATAGGCGATAATCTGATGAATAAAATGAAATCTTGACTTTAATAACTAAGACTTTATTTGGATAGATAAATTTCAAATGAATAATATGAGAGAATTGACTACAATATATATATATATATAGATGTAGATACTACGAAGAAAATATAGCATAGTAGAATAAGTTAAAGAAGAGTTAATTATGAACATTGTGAAAATCCTTTGTAGAAACTATTTGAAATAACTATAATGCATTGTTTGGTTCCATTTTTTCAAAAACAGTTTTCAGAAAATTCTACTTTCTTATTTTTCGTGTTTTTTTGTTTTTACTGAATTTTTTTAATATTTTAAGCAATTTTTTTACTTTTTAAACACACCTAACATAAATACACCTAAAAAGTAAAAAAATTGTAAAAAAAAATCTTTTAAAAATTCATAAAATACCAAAAATACAAAAAAATTACAAGAATTCAGTACATTTTTTGTGTTTTTATGTATATATTAATTTTTTAAAATATTTTTTCATAATTTTTTTTACTTTTTAGATACATCTAAGTAAGGCGCATCTAAAAAAGTAAAAAAAAAATGTTTAAAATTTTAAAAATATTCACTAAAAACAAAAAAAAATACAAAAATTAGAAAACTCGGTTTTCAAAAAACTTTATCCAAAAAACTCAAACTAAACACACTTTCTTTCACATTATTGGGCTAAATGACCCAATATTGGCCCATTCATCCGACATTCAATTCAAGCCTTAACTGATTCAGCCCATTTATTGACTGGTTTTCTGGGTCAGCCCTACCCATTTGATTTATTAATCCTTGAAATCTCTCAAACTCATATAAGGGAAGGTGTGTAATTGGTTTGGTTTGATCGGTTTATAGTAAAAATCATGAAGAAAAAAAAAAAGGCACCTAATTGTATTACTGAAGTTGTCAGTTTAGTATTGGGCCAATTTGGTTTGATGAGTTGGGCGTCGTGAAAATTCATTGTGCCAAACAAAATTGGGTTCAATTATGAATTTAGCCTAATTTTTTAGATTTACTAGAGCAATCAATGTATGTCCCTACACAATTTTGGAGAATAAATCTATGACTATAAAAATTTGATCGCAAATCAGGCACACAATATATATGGATGGGTATAATTATTTAAAGTGGCTCGTGGCAATAAATACTTTAAAATTTTATCTATTCATGCATATTCTATATTTTATTATGTGATTGGTTTCAGTATTTATAGCAAAACCGATTTTTCAATAAGCTGCAAAACGACCAACGAAAAACCTCTCTCTTTATAAAGACTAAATAAAAACAGTGCCTGTGGTTTTGCACCTATTTTATTTGGAAAAGTCTAAGTACCTAGAATTGGGTATGAGAAAATTGATCCGGAAAATAAATGGAGTGTTGAGATTGTAGGTCCATGTATAGATTGAATTTGGGCGACACATTCATAATCCTGGATATAAATTATAGATTGATTTTATTTTGCTTGCTAATAGTAATGCACTTGGGATGAAATGAAATGTTCAGCTTACCCACAAATTAAATAAGTTCATTGTTTCTTTCATTATTTATATAACTTTTCTTTTTTAAAGCAACGATTTCTTGTATGAAAATGTATCAAGTTATTTTGAACCGCTAAATCTCACAGATTGTCCCAGTCTAAAAAATTAAAAAAAAAATTAAAAGAAAACTCCAAAATTTGACCTTTCTAACAAAATAATTATTGAGTTTTTAATTTTGTCAATTTCAATCTTAATTTTTTGATTTTTTTTCAATCTAAACTATTAGTTTTTTTCCATTAAGTAAAACCGATGAAAAAAGAAAAAAAAAAAGAAGATATTTTAACCATTAAATTTAATGTAAGTGCACATAGAATGTCTAAAATACTATTTCTTATTGAATTTAATGACTAAAATATATTTCTCTCCGTTGGTTTTATTTAATGAAAATAGGCATGCAATTTTAATTGAAAACAAATCAAAAAATTGATGTTTAAATTGAAAAAATTAAAAATTTAAGATTTATTTTGTTAGAATGGTCAAATTTTTGGAATTTTCATTGTAATTACAAGAGAGAGAGAGAGAGAGAGAGAAATCTAACACAGATTGTTTTAAGCAGCTCAAATATTATTTCTTAATGGCCCAACTTACGTAACAGCCCATATGTTAGGTCTTAACGATAAGTGTGTAGGCTTTGGGATTCTAAAGTCCTCTTATTGCTGGGTTTAGGGATGACAATCTAGCTGTTGCCAAACTTGGGCTGGCCCATGTCTAACCCTAATTGTTTTGAAACTCACATTGTTGATAGAACTGGAATAAAAGACCGAGTCAAGGGTCACTTACTAAAAATAAAAATAAAAATAAAAATAAAAATAAAAAAGAAAAAGAAAAAGTAGGATTACTTATTCATCTGTCAAGTCAATCAGAATAAGATTTTGTCTCCGTTTGGCAAGTTGGGTTATGGGTTTTTTTAGTTATTTTAGTCACAAAAGACAAAATAAGTTATTTTAGTCACAAAAAATAAAACATCACATCCAACCCATAATCATTACATTCTTCTCTCACAAAAAAAAGTCAAAAAAAGCCAAAAAGTCAAAAACCCTTTCCAAACCAAGCTTTTTAGCCCAGGCTAAAATAGCCAAAAAAGTCAAAAAGCCAAAAAGCCAACCCACTTCCCAAACCAACCCTTAATATCCTTAGTTAATTGGTTTCATTATGCATGTCAATTTTAATTTTTGACATGCTTTGTCCAACTCATAAGAAATTGATCAATCTCATAATGTCACATGGCATAGGTCAATCAATCTCGCCATTAAAAACATGCAAGCTTGGTAGTTGAAGCCATCATGGTTATTTTTGCTCCCTCATGTACAAAGGCAGGTTGTTCGTCATTGAATCACTCATTGTGGTTTTGTTTTTTTGTTTTTGGCATTATATATTTGATTAACACAATATAATAAAAATTCCAATAGTAAACTTCTCTTTTAAAAATAAGAGTTTGGATTCTTTCAAGTTGTCATTTTAACTTGAGAAAGTATTTGGACTTAGTAGATTTATTTTGAAACCTATTTTGATGATTGAAACCTTTCATTTTTTGGACTCATTGAGTAAAATATTCATGCAAAAAATCAAGATGATTGGACATCAATAGTTATATGTTTGAATCATATTTGTTTTAAAAAAAATGAACGACAGATATAATTGCAAGAATAATCATTCATTTTTTATAATACAAACATATAGCTACCGATGTCCAACTATTTTGAACTTTTTTTTTTTATAAATATTCTACTCAACCAATCCTAAAAAGTAAACGGTTCTGATTGTTGAAACAAAACCTGTGGACACCACGGCTCCTTCAAGTTCTTTCATATTAAGATGTGTGTATATGAAATAAACTTAATCCTAAAAACACTAATTTAGGCAATAAACTTTAATAAATTTGTGTACTTGGGCAGGATAACCATGCAGCAGCAAACAAACAAACCAGGTTTGATAATTGTGGTGCAAAATGGATGCACATTAAAATTGCACCAATCATGGAATGAAAACCATAATAGAGTCTTACACAGACAAGAAACCATTAAGGTACTAGACACCACCAAACCAAACAAGTTTGCTGAAAATTAATTGTCTTGTCATGATACACTTGTGTCATGCTGGTTCCCTTTAGTATTCACTCTTGCCTTATCCAAAATTCATTGCCCTCATCCAATTATACCAAATAGTATCATCTTATTTTCCAAATTGTTCATTTTTTATAAATGGTACCCATCAATGAAATTGTTTTTGATTCTCTGAGTATTTTGTAATTAATTTACCATAAGAGTTAGTTATTAGCTATTAGTTGTTATCTAAGTTGATCTCGCAATTGACTATTTTGTAATATGTTAGAGGAGTAGAGAGAGAAATAGTCGAATATGTGGCTTTCTAGAGAAATAGATATAGATTTTGGTCAGGGAACTAACCTAGTAAATGCAATAATAGCATGCTTTATCCAAAGAGGGTCGGATTAGATGTTTGACTCTTATGGCCTATTTGGCACAATATTTTTTTATTAAAAAAAATTAAAAAATTAAAAACCAAAACAAAACCAAACAAAAAATAAAACAAAAACAAACAGCTTCTTAAGCTTCACTCCATCCTCAAATTAATGAAAGGCTACAAATACAATGTCAGAGTGCTAGCTTTAAAAGGCCAACAACTTGCACATATGAAACATATTTAGGGCCATGCATATTTTTGTTTTTAATGCTAAAGAAAATGAATTTCCAAGTTACTAATTTATACCGTCGGCTTGCAAGCCATACACTGCATCTTGTTTTGTATATATCAAAACAAAAGGAAAACACAATTGCTTAGAACATCTCCAATGGCAAATATTATAATAGTATTATTATTGTCATAATTTGATAATAAATAGTAGAAAACAATAGAATTATAAAAATAGTGTTTTAATGATTAGATGTCATTTTGGCAGAACCAAACACAGAAATTAGTGTGTTCGGGATAACAAGCCGGTCGTCTTGAACATACCAATTTTTGAGTTTGGTTCTTCAAAAATGATAGTTTTGCAAAAATTTATCTGTTTTGCTGGGAGGAAATGAAGTTTTGCTTGAGTCGACACATATGGCAGCTACCAAAACTTGTGTCAAATTTGCCACAAGCTTTGACATTTGCCAAATTTGGCAACAGTCATATGACACTATTGGAGAACCATATTCTTTTCTAACTATCGAATTATAGTAATAGCAGTTTTAATAACAAATTATTAGATATGCTCTTATGAATTTTTAAGACCTTGGACAATAAATTAAAATGAAGCCAATTTACTAGGCCTCAGATGATTGGATACTTCAGTAGTATATTTTTTAAAATATATATATATAATAATAATGTAAACTATATATATATCTGAAATTTATTTAAAATACGAATTGTCTTATGTAATTTTAAAAATTATATTATGTCCCTACAAATTTATAATCGTATAACAAATGACTTCTTTTATTAATAAATTATCAAATCAATTAATAGTTTTCAATGATATCAGAACTATATTTCAATTAACAATTCAAATAATTTTATTATTATATAGGACAGTAATTAGAAATTTTATTTTTTCTGTTAATTATGTTAAACAAAAAATTCTAATAAGGGAGTATTTATAATTTTTCAAATCATAGGTGACAATTTTTATTTTATACAAATTTCAAAAAGTGTATTTATAATTTATCATAATAATAATTTTTTTGTTTGGTCTTATGGACAAAGTGACCTAAAAATTAAAGAGTAAAGAAATTTCGTGTGACAAAGTGACCTAAAAATTAAAAATCCATTGGGTGCGTTTGTTTGGACGGACTGGATAAGGGGGGATTGTAATTCATCGGACTATTAGTCCTGGGATACATTATCCCCGGACTATTTGGTTGGACTAGATTTGTATCCTATGTTTGTTTAATCAAGAGATTAGATGTCTGGATTGGACTATTTTTAGTTATCCAATGTTTATTTGGGATATTATGGAGAAGAATAAATGCTCAAATTACTATTTTATCATTTTCAATTATCTACTAAGTAATAGCAATATTAAACATAGCTTTAATAATTTAATTATTTTTAGCTAGATTAAATAAAAATTTATTTTATTTTATTTTTTGCACAATTAAAGAAATTTATTTTTAAAAAATTAAATAAATTAAATATAAATTAAAATATATGTTATTTTTTAATTAAAATTTTAAATAAATTTATTTTAAACAATAATAATAATAATAAAATAATAAAATAAAATAAAACATCTATTAAAATTTAAATAATGAAATTAAATAAAATATAAACAAAATTTTAAAATAAAATATCAATAAAATATCTATAAAAAAATATTTTAAAAAATTAAATAAATAAAACAAAAATAAAAATTAAATAAAATTATTTTATTTTTAAATTGAGATATTTAAATTTTTTTGAATTTTACTAAATATAATACATAATTAAATACTAGAGGGCAAAAATGTAATTTCATTGTCTAATCTCGTGGGATGAGTTATCTCATGCTTTCTATCCCACTCCCTCATAGGATAAGATAGTCCCACAAATATGAGATTAATAATTCGTGGGAACTATTAATCCGGAACAAAACTTTTAAAATAAATTATGGACTATTAATTCGAGTCCGATCCCCCACCCTAATCCTTCAAAACAAACACACCCATTGAGTAAAGATATTTCGTGTGATTGAGACCTTCTCTCCACTCTCCTCTCTCCTCTCTCTCATGAATGATGGGAAGTGGCAGTGGTCTGTTCTAGACATGATTTGGTCCCCAAGGCATGCTTAGGTTAAGGCCCACCATTGTCATTGTGACAATCTTCCTTAGGAATTCCATGCCAACAAAATGATTCACAACAAATCAGTAGCTTGATCGGCCGGATACCTATCTATGTTGTTAGAATTGAATTGATAGAAAGAAATCCTTATGAATGAATTTTCAGAGGAACATATACCATTTGATCTGTACTCTTGGAATTGAAATAAATTCAACAAGTGAATCCTGCATAAACTTAACAATAAATTAATATTTCAGTTTATTGAAATAATTTTATTTTTTTTTGATAACTCAGGGTGTCCGGGCCAGCTTGCGCGCACCTCGACTAATCCCTGGGGGACCAATCCCACCGTCCACTAGCGGGGGGCCCATTTAAAGCCAGAGCAAAGCTCTGTATGGACTGGCCCAACACAAGAGTTGATAGCACCTAAGAGGTTTTGAACCTGAGACCTAGAGAGGAGCAAACTCCTAAGTCCCAAACCTCCACCACTAGGCCAACTCTTTGGGGTTTTATTGAAATAATTTTAGACCTGAATAGAATTGCATTTTAATTTTATTTTAATAAACCAAGCAATCTATTCTTGTCGGATAATTTTGTGAATTTTTTTACCACATTGATGGATAGGAGGACACAAATTTGACTAATCAAACTTGCCAAAAAAAGAGTGGTAAAATTTATTGTGCAAAAAGAAGCCATGAAATTGTTAAAGCAAATTCTCTTTACACTATTTTTTATTTTTATTTTCTGAATGATAACTTGTCTTTATTGTACTAGTAGAAAAAAAGGTGGTGGCGAATTTCTACGCCCTGGATCTCAGGGTCTCACTCACTTAAGACACTCACCCAATTGAATTTTACTGACAAACCAAAATATAAAGATATATATATATAATTATTATGTACCTACGTACGACTATTATGATTCACAAAAAAAAAAAAAAAAAAAAAAACTTAAGTTGTATTTGGGAAAGTTTTCTAAATATAATTTAAGAATAGTATTATATTTTGAGTTTGTGAGTTTTGGAATTATGATTTGGATATAGAAAATTTGTTTAGAAAATGAGTTTTGAAAAAAGTTTTGAATTAAGTGGAAAATTTTTGATGCGATATATGATATTTGATACAAACCAAACATACAACTCAAAATTCTATTCAAAACTCACAAAAAAAAAAATTTAATCTTCAAATTTTTTTATTTAAAATATAAAAAATAACAAGTGGCATTTTAAAAATTTTAAAAAAAAAAAAATTTCACTGTTCGGGTCAACCGACCAATCAACCAACCCAATGTCCGAGAAGACGACTGGCCGGACGTCCGAGAGGACGATCGGTTAGTCCAAATTTTCCCGCATTGCAAAGAGTTTTTAAAAATGTGGAATTAATTTTTGGTAACACTAAACAAACACCACACTCAAAAGTGAGTGTGGAATTATATTTTGAAAACTCCACCAAACAGAGCCTTAGTTTATGATGATGATTTGATTTATTTATTTTTTATCATTATGTTTATATATTAATTTTAAAGAAAAATAATTTAATCTAATAATTATAATCATTAGACGAATGGACAAGAAGTGTAATCTTTTAAAATATTCATCAAGAAGAAAGTCTTGGTTTCACAGGAAATATGACCGTTGCTGAGATCTCGCACTTTGGTGAGCAACGGCTGGAGAATGGATGCTCAACGAAGAAAGAAGATCACTTGATCCGAAGCACAAAAAAAATTAAGAGTACCTCGGATCCAAGCAATGAAACAATGGCTGAGCCAAACTCAGAACCAAAAGAGGATGGTGCTAAATCCTCAAACCCAGTCTACTCCGAAGAAGAAGGAAGAAACGAACCCAGTGTGTATGGATCCTAACCTGAAAAGTCAAGCCAATCGCTCCTTCAAACAAGCCCTAATGCGATCTAGGTTTAATGAGTCTAGAAATGAAAAGAATTTTGATTATGATGTGGAAGAGGTTTCCTCTGTTGAGGAGGATAACACCACAGACACCACTATGGCAGAGGAAATGCAAAAGGAAAATGCTAATAGAGAAGGAATCCCTGTTATCAGACTCCCTTTAGCACTGTTGAAAAAAATCAGAGAACCATAGAGGAAGTGCTTGATCGTGCGATTACTTGGAAAAAATATAGGGTACAAATTATTCATGACGAAAATGATAAAATTGTAGAGCTTACAAGCGGATTTTGAAGCGCTGGACATTGGAAATGGGTTTTTCATAGTGAAATTTGATGTGATGGATGATTATAACAGAGTTTATACAGGTGGTCCTTGGATTGTAATGGATCATTATGTGACAATGAGGGAATGACAACAAGACTTTAAATCTAATGATGTTGAGGAAGATACTACTGCGATTTGGGTTAGATTTCCCAATCTACCCATAGGATACTACAATGAGAAAGTCTTATACCATATAGCCAAGGCATTGGGAGTTCCTCTGAAGGTTGACATCAATACTGCTATGACTGCTCGAGGGAAATATGCTCGAGTGTGTGTTGAAATAGATCTTCGGAAACCTTTAGTTTCCCACTTTACCATTGGTAAGTATACGTATGGAGTTGAGTATGAACACCTACACTCACTTTGCTTTTCTTGTGGCAGGGTAGGTCATCGGAAAGAGATCTGCAGTGATCGCCCTTTATCGCCGGTGGAGACACAGACTCAGAATCAAATTGGAGAAGAAACAGAGAAACTGGTGGACCAAACCAGCAAAGACCCAAGCCCAGATCAAGTAATGACAGAGACTGAAGTAGGCCAATCCAAATATGGACCTTGGATGAAAGTTATAAACTGCAGAAAAAAGCCCAAAGCCCAGGTGACTAATAGAGGCAGCAAAGCCTATGGGGCAATAGATATGAAATCTTCAAAGACAATAGAGAGCAACCATTAGATCAAACCCACAATACTATGGATCAGGGCCAAACGAGCCACAGCAAGGAAGAGTTGGGCTTTAAGTACAAGACCAATGTAAGCCCAAAAGAGAAGCTGAGTATCCCAAGTAGGTCAGCTGCAATAGCTAAGGATAAACAGAAAGAAGACAGTAGTATGGGAAAGAAAGAGATTCAAATCTACCACCCTAAGACACGCCATCAGAGGTCAGACAGTACTAATGTGGTTCTCTTACCAATGGCTCTCTCTCACACAAATACAACCACCCCCACACCCATCCCCACCATAACCACACCTTTGACTCATCTACACCCCTATACCAAAACCAAAGACCTCCCAGACAAAGATGGAAGATGAATGCGAGAATTACCCAATGGAATACCACATAGTGAAGCAACACAGAGTCACAGGTATCTCACTCCAAAGAAAGAAGCATTTCATCGCATCGACTCAGAAGGCTGGATTGAGGAAATCAAAATGAAAATACAACCATGGAGACAGATCGAAGTGGGACAGGAAAGGCACATGATACTGATTGTGGCCATGCAATCGAAGGAGGACAGCAGCAAAGGGGCATCTGGGAATTGATGACCGGAACCCTTTACCTAACCACATCACTACCCATATGGATTTGCTCATCTGGAATTGTAGAGATGCAGGGAACAAAAAGTTTAAACGCAGCTTGCGGGAGTTAGTCCAAATTTACAAACCAGATATGTTAGTTCTTATGAAGACAATGGTAGAGCTAGCTTCAATGGGTATGTTTTTCAACCAGATGGGATTTACAACTTCAGCTTATGTTGATCCTATAGGCCAAAGTTGAGGTATTTCGATGATTTGGAACCCAACTTTTGTTAATGTTAGAGTAACTGAGGCAAGCTCACAACTTATCACAGCCAAGATAGCCAAACAGGATTACCCTGAGTGGTTTCTCTCCGCAGTTTATGCTAGCCCACTTAGCAGTAAGAATGAAGATCTGTGGGAAAATCTGGAGCACATTGCAAAGCATAGTACTAAGCCTTGGATGGTAGTTGGTGATTTTAATGACTTTGCTAGCCAGGATGAAAAGAGATGCCTTACAGGTACTTGTCTTAGCAGCCAAGACCAAAAGAGAACCAAAACTTTTGCTGATAGGATGAATCGGTGCAATCTTATGGATATGGGATGTTTTGGACCGTGGTTGACCTAGATGAATAACAAACAAGGATGGGCCAACACAATGGTAAGACTAGACCGAGCTATGTGTAATAACGAATGAAGAACCAGCTTTCCCGAATGACTGGTTCGAAACCTTCCGCGAACTTACTCTGATCACTCACCAATGATGATATTTAACCAAGGTATGTCCCCTTACACCCCTTCTTGTAAACTTTTCAAGTTTGAGGCTGCTTGGATCTCTCATGAAGAATTCCAAGCAGTAGTGGAAGAAAATTGGTCTAATTACCAAGGTTCTCTTTTATCTAAGTTAGATAATTTTGCTCACAAAACCAGCATTTGGAATAAAGAGGTTTTTGGCAATATCTTTCATAGGAAAAGATGGTTGCTTGGGAGGATTGAAGGGATCTAGAAATCCCAAGCAAATATCTATTCCCACAACCTTCATGTGTTGGAAATGGATCTCATTGATCAATATAATAAAGTTCTGTACTAAGAGGAAATTCTTTGGTTTCAAAAATCTAGATCTAAGTGGATTACCCAAGAGGATAGAAACACCAAATTCTTTCATCTCCTCACCTTGACTAAAAGGAGGAAAAGAAAAATTGATGTGTTGAAAGGTGAGAATGGTGTTTGGGTTAAAACCCTGATGCTCTGAAACTGATGGTGTCTAATTACTTTAATAATCTATTTACTCAGAGTACTACCACTATGTTGCATCACTGGAATAATTTGGCTACTCATACTGTTAGTGGTAATGAGAATAGGGTGTTGATGAGTACTGTCACCATTGAGGAAGTTTGGAGGGCTGTAAAGAATATTAAGGCTTTCAAAGCCCCAGGTCGAGATGGCTTCCAGGCTATTTTCTATCACACTTATTGGCATGTGCTTAGTCCCTCTGTGTTTGAATTTATCAAAAACTGTTTTGACAAACACTCCATTCCCGCTACCATTAATTGAACTCTGGTTGCGCTTATTCCCAAAATTGAAAACCCTGAGACTATTAAACAATTTCGGCCCATCAGTTTGTGCAATGTGACCTACAAGATCATAGCAAAAATTCTAGTTAGTAGAATTAGACCTCTTCTTTGTAATCTTGTGAGACCTAACCAAAGTAGCTTTGTTCCTGGCTGATCCACGACTGATAATATTATTATCTCTCAAGAAATTATCCATGCTTTAAAGTCTAAGAAAGGGAAAGTGGAAGGTATGATTCTCAAAATCGACTTGGAAAAAGCTTATGATAATATCTCATGGGCTTTCTTGAATCAAACCCTTGATGAGTTTGGGTTTGATAAGAACCTCATTGATCTGATTATGTGCTGTGTAACTACTGTGAGCATAGCTATTTTGTGGAATGGTGAACCTTTGGAGGAATTTAAACCTAAGAAGGGGTTAAGGCAGGGAGATCCTCTTTCTCCCTATTTGTTTGTGCTGTGCATGGAGCGGTTGTCTAACATGATTAGTGTTAAAGCTGCAAAAAAAGACATGGAAAGGCATTAAACCCTCTCGAGGAAGCCCATGCCTAACCCATCTCTTTTTTGCTGATGACTTAATGCTATTTGGAAAAGCGGATATGAGAAATTGCAATACAATTATGACCACTTTGGAGGAATTTTGTGAGATTTCTGGGCTTAAAATCAATGCCCACAAATCCAAGGTGTTTGTGTCTTCTAATATTAATAGAAGAGTTGCTAGAGATTTGGGTGCTAAGCGTGGCATTTCCTTAACTTCTGATTTAGAGAAGTATCTGGGAGTCCCTCTTCAGCATGGGAGAGTTACTAGAGGGCATTTCACCCATATTCTTGAGAAAATGCAAAAAAACTTAGCTGGGTGGAAAACTAAAGTGCTTTCTCTTGCTGGTAGAACTACTCTTATTCAAGCTGTGAACTCTACCATCCCTGCATATACTATGCAAACTAATGCTGTCCCAAAGAAAATGTGTGATGAGATTGATAGACTCAACAGAAATTTCTTATGGGGTGATACCCCAGACAGAAGGAAAGTCCACTTGGTTAAGTGGGATATGGTTTGTAAGCCTAAGATTGAGGGTGGGCTTGGTTTAAAGAAAGCTAAAGACCAAAATTTGGCCTTGCTGGCTAAACTTGGTTGGAAACTCTTGAATAAAGAGGATAGGTTATGGTGTACTGTCCTTAGAAACAAGTACTTGAGCAACACCCCATTTTATAATTGGCCTACAAAAAAGAATGCTTCCTTTGTGTGGAAGAGCATTCTTCAAACCAGGCATATCCTTAGAAAAGAGGTGAAGTGGAATATTGGCAATGGTGCTTTGGTAGATATTTGGAAAGATTGGTGGTGTAGGGATAAATCCTTTGAGGATGACATGCCCAATCCACCCCAATCCATCTATACATCTACTGCAAGCCTTGGTTTAGTGGTTGAGTATCTGAATGATCAAGGAGGATGAGATAAGGCAAAAATCAATTTGATGCTACCTCCCAGTATTGCCACTGTTGTCTTGAACACTCAACCTCTTGTTAACTCTCTCTTGGATAGTCCTAATTGGAGAGGAACTCAATGTGGTGAATTCTCTATGGCCTCTGCCTATGATCTAATCATTGGTCCTCAAAAGGGTGAGGCATATTGGGGTTGGATCTGGAAATTGAGACTACCACAAAAACTTAAAAGTTTCATGTGGCTAGTCTTACATGGAAAATTGTTAACTAACCAAATGAGGATGAAAAGGGGGTTATGCCCTGATCCCATCTGTCCTCATTGCTGTGGGGTGGAAGATATGCAACATCTATTTAAAGGCTGTTACAAAGCTAAAGAAGTATGGTTGGCTTTGTGTGGTAGAAACTGGTATATTGATATGACCAGGCAGACTTGGCAACAGCGGCTTCTTTCAAACTCTAAAAATAACAGTCACTTTAATGACCATGCCACTTGGTCCTCTGTGTTCATTGTGACTTTATGGAAAATCTGGAGAAACAGGAACTCTTTTGTTTTTGATAATATCTCTCATAACTGTAATGACAGTCTAAAATTCATTCTTGATTATTCAAGAGATATTGACTGGGCTTTTAAAGCTTCTATTATTAATTCTAGGCCTGCATTTAAACTGATTCACTGGGTATTACCTCATGCAGGCAAACTCAAACTTAATGTGGATGACAGTAGAAGACTGGCAGGTGGAGGAGGATTTGGTGGAGTCTTCAGAGATGAAACAGGTAGCTGGGTTTATGGCTACTATGGGAAGATGGACAGTGGCACCAGTTTGGAGACAGAGCTGTGGGCTCTCTACAAGGGTCTAACAATGATATTATAAAAAGGGATGCATGGAGTGGTCATCGAAACTAATGCACAGCAGGTGCTGCAACTAATGGAAGAAGATGTAGCAGACAAATTTCCATTTAAAGGGTTGTTAGAAGATGCCAATATCATCTTCAGGGGTTGTGAATGCACTATACAACATGTATTCAAGGAAAGGAACCTGTGCGCCAATGCTTTGGCCAAACTTGGAGCTGAGCAACCTGAAGATATTCTGGTGGTGAATGATCCACCAGCCGAGATCCGAAGCTACCTGGTAGCTGATATGATAGGGCTCTCTAGAGAAAGAACCTAGCTTTGTTTACTTTCTGATGTACCAAAAAAAAAAATATTCATCAAATCGTTTAACTACATTGTCAAATAAGATTGATTATTTTATTTTTTTAATATATATATATACATATATGAAAATAAACTAACCAGTTTATTAAAAGGAGATTGACCAATAAGTCTCATATTATAATTCATATAGTCCCATATTTTTTTTGTGATCAATTTAGTCCTTTTGGATGTGTAATGACTCATTTACTCATTACATTGGAGTGTCACATTTAAAAAAAGTATACTAAAGAGTCTTTTAGTGTCACATCATACATGTCACGTTAAAGTGTTACATGTAAGAAGAGTACACTAAAGAGTTTTTAATTTTTTTTAGAGTGTCACATTATACCGGTTACGTTGGAGTGTCACAAGTCACGTTTAGAAAAAATACACTAAAGAGTTTTAATTTTTTTAGAGTGTCAAATCATACGTGTCACGTTGTCACATTTGAGAAAAGTACACTAAGAAGTTTTTTTTTTTTTTTTTTTGAAGTGTTACATCATACCTGTCACGTTATCACATTTAAAAAAGTACACTAAGGAATTATTTTTTTTTGGAATAAAAGTTTTGGAGTGTCACATCATACCCGCCATTTTGTCATATTTAGAAAAAGTACACTAAGGAGTTTTTAATTTTTTCGAAGTGTCACATCGTTAGAGTGTCATATTAATACATGTCACATTGAAGTATCACAACATATTTTTCATATTAATAAAAGGGTATAACTGTCTACCAAAACACTATCAAAATCAAAAATAGGACTACACGAAAAGAAACTCCCCACTAATAGGACTTAATTGATCAATAGAAAAAATTTGGAACTAATTAGAGTACTTGTTTATGAGATAGGATTTATTAGTATCCAATTCAGTTATGATTTAATGTGATAAAACTGAATCCTTTAATATATATATATAATGATATGTTATAGAGGCCATCATAAATTATAGTATGAAAATTTATTTATTCACACAAATTTTTTTTTTCAAATCCCTCCAAATGGTGTGGCAAGTCAAATTAATTATAAAAGTTGATTCACACTCCAATGTTTTCTCAAAACTCACGTTACATGCATTGCCACCTCATTAGGAGATTACGAGGGAGAGAAATTGTGTGAATACAACACTGTTAAAATTATATATGTCATCAAAATTAAATTAAATTATATATATCCCCGCTAGAAAAAATAAATTATATATGTATGACTATTGTTGGATTTGGGTAGTCTAAATTCATGATGTATACACTTATGTTTGGATTATAAATTTGATAAGATATTTAGAAAGGAAAAAAAAGTATGCATGTAAAATATAATTATATTTTATTTATATTTCATTCACGTTTTTTTCTTTCTAAATTTCTATTTAAATTTATAATTTACACACAACCTACGTAATTTTTATTTTAACACGCTAAAAATTAATTATGATGTAATGAAATCGAAATTATATCATTAATTTTGAAGACCACATATGATATAGACATTCGTATCAAAGAAAATCCCTTGCTGAAAGTTATCCATTATTGTCTTTAAAATATGAATTCAGGTTACTTATTTCTTCTTATTGGCTTATATAAGACTCAACGGTATAAAAAATAATGCATAAATGAAAAAATTCATTATAATTGTGATACCATGATATATCATTATTAACATTGGATTGTTTGGCATAATCTACTTTAACACATTTTTTTATCTTTTTATTTTATTTAGATCATATTACTTTTTATTTAGATAATATTATTTCTCTATCACTTTATATATATTTTTATAAAAAATCAAAAAATATATTTATTTAAATTATCTCAAACAACCCGTAATATCATATCACCATCCACCTATAAATTACCATGTAAGTAATGTATTCCACGACGTTGAGTTGGTAATTATATTTAGATAGTAGAGTTCACAATTTATATACTTTCCTACTATTGAATAGTGATATTATTAGTTGACATGATATTATTATTAGGGATGTGTATCGTGCCACTTGGTGTAATTTGAGATTGAAATTATAAATTAAATCGTAAATAGTGAATTGATAAATAATCAAATTGTGATTTGGGTGATTTGAGCAGTTTCAACTTGTTAGTTGATTAAAAAATAATCTTAAATAATTATCAAGCAGTTATATAATATATAATATTAATTAATTTCACATAATATTTGTTGTATTATGTTCAAAATTTGTAAAAATTTAAATCGCCAAACTGATTTACATTCATCCGCTAATCGGTTAATTCGCTCAATTCACATTCGCCAATCCGGCAAATGAATGCGAATTGATTTTTTTCAATTCGCCAATCCGACAGACGGATGATGGATTGAAAATTCCCAACCGCAAACATCCCTTAGGTTGACTATAACAGAAGGAAACAATTTCAAAAGCGAATGAATCAAATTACCCCACAATTAACAAATAAATCAGTACAAAATTAATAATTTTAATAGATTGAATAATATTTTACACATCATAATAATCACGGTTATACTGAAGTTTTAAACGTGGAGAAGGAAAGAAGAGGAGACAGAGTGAAGATAGAAAATCAAAATTGGATTTAGTAGACAAAGCAAATATATGAATATCAAATGAGTGACGATAGTCAAGATTCTCATGCTCCTTTCCTTTCTTTCTTCTGCTATTCTCCACGGACCTTGCTTTCCGTCCTATATCTTCCTTCCTTCCCATACGTCGGTGGTGACTGGGGGCGCACTTACTTCTATTTTTAGACTTGATAATTAAATAAGATTATTTATGTGTTTTATTTTCTAAATCAAAACCCTAATTTAACAAGTTTCATTTAATTTCGTTAGTCATAGTTGCCACCTGCCATTCATCGTGGACCCATTTGCATATATACTTTTTTTTTTCTTTCCGGGGTCATGTTTAAGGTCACTGTAATTGGATCATGTTATTTCATATCTTTCTCGATTTGATTTTTAGATTAGACGAGACGACTAAAATCTTGGACTCATATATTCTTCCGTCTATATCTTAAAATATAATTAGTGTGTTTAGTTTAAATTTTTTAATTTTTGTATTCTTTTGTTTTTAGTGAATATTTTTTAAATTTTAAACATTTTTTTACTGTTTTAGATGCACCTTAGTTAGATGTATCTAAAAAGTAAAAAATTTATAAAAAAATATTTTAAAAAATTAATAAATACATAAAAATACAAAAAATGTACTGAATTCTTGTATTTTTTGTTACATTTTTGGTATTTAGTGAATTTTTAAAAGATTTTTTTTACAATTTTTTTACTTTTTAGGTGTATTTATGTTAGGTGTGTCTAAAAAGTAAAAAAAAATTGCTTAAAATATTTAAAAAATTCAATAAAAACAAAAAAACACGGAAAATAAGAATGTGGAATTTTCTAAAAAATATTTTCTGAAAAATGAAACCAAGCAAGCTGAATAGTAGTCTTATGGTGACGAAATATTATACCAAATTTTACATCTTTTATAATTTTTTTAAGGGAAATGTTTTTTCCCCCGAATCCCAGCCCCCCCGAATCCCCCGAATCTTAAGAAATCGAAGGCAAGAGAGACAGAGGGAGAAAGAGAGAGGAGAGAAGAGAGGGAAACAGAGGGAGAGAAGAGAGAAGAAGAAAGGAGAAGAGAAAGAGGAGGAAGAGGAAATGGAGGGGAAGAGGGAATGGACACATATTATGGCCCCTGCATTCCGCCGATCGCCCAGCCGGATCGTTGCAGCTCGTCGGATCGTCGCAGCTCGTCGCAGATCGCCGGTCGATCGACGCGCCTCTGCCTCTTTCTTCTTCTTCTCTTCTTCTTTCTTCCTCTTCTTCTTCTCTTCTTCTTTCTTCATCTTCTTCTTCGTTTCTGATTGAACAAAAAAAAAAAAAAAAAAATCAAAAGCGACGTCGTTTTTGGGATTAGGGGGATTCGGGGAGATCAAATTCAAGCTCCCTAGCATTGCTCTTTTTTTAAAAGCTATTTTATGCTTAGTTATATTTTTTTATTTAATGTATTAATAGTTATATTAAATGATAATGGGGTGACGGTGGTAGTAATAGTGGCAAAGGTAGTGGCGGCAGTAGTGGGGTGGTGATGTTGATGATGGCAATGGTAAGATTTTAGTCTGAAAAATATTTTTTACTTTTAAAAGTCAAAAATATTTTTTTATCTAAATAATCTTGTTTTTCATATGCAAAACATTTTTGTTCCACCTAATATTAGAAAATGTGAAAAAAAAACTCTAACGTTTTGTTTGGTTGAGGGATTTAGAAAGAGAAGTGGAAATGATGTATGAAATTAGGTGAAATGTCACTACAATATATAAGACTTTAAGAGACTAATGCTGTGCTTGGTTGAGGGATTTGAGGAGAGATTTGGAAAGGAAAATAGAAAAGGTAGGTGAAATGTGAATAAAACATGCCTATATTTCACCTAATTTCACACACTTTTTCTCTTTCCATTTCCCTTTCTAAATCCCTCCCCAAATCTCCCAACCAAACACAGCGTAAATGTTTTGGTCTTTAAAAGTAAAAATTTTGTTGTAAAAGACATTTACGGACTAATTTCTATCGTCATGAGGATAACCGCTAAAAGATCGTCTCGAAAAGTAAAAAATAGGGCTTTTAGCGACAAAATTTTGAAAATGTCACTAATAAATAGACTTTTAGGAACAAAATAATTTGATCTTAAAATGATTTATTTTTTGAGATAAATAATTTGGTCCCAAAAAGATAATAATTCATCACTAATATCTAATTTTTGTTGCTAAAAATATAATAACAATACTTTTTACAACAAAAATATTTAAGTCTCTAAAAAATAATTTTGTCCTTAAATTTTGGTCTCTAAAACTTTAATTTTTTGTAATGTGTAGGTATATTTTATTCCCAAATCTCCCAACCAAATATAATGTAAATAATTTAAAAAAAATGCTTTCTACCCAAACAAATCACCAATGGACCTCATTTTTTCATGTTATATATTCATGTTTTAGTGACACATGTATCCAATATTTTACCAGTTAGATTCTCTTAATTCATAATATGGACTAAAGAATGTTGTTTTGGGCCGTGGGACTTACCACATGTCTCATTTCAATCAGTTGAATCGTTCATTTTATAAGGGTCCTTCGTATATATCATCTACAAAAAAAAAATCAGGTCGCTTTTGTTAGGTTTTTGTAGTTGGCAATTCCATTTAACAAAACTCCTTTCAGTTGTAATTTTATTCGCTTTTATATTTCAATGAGGTTGTGGGTGCTTAGATGCGAATCTAATCCGAATTGTACATGTTAGAAGAGTTTGTGCTGACATTCCATATCTTGAATATTCCTTATTTACCACTTCACTGACTATATGTATGGGAAATCGAAGGGATAGCAATTCCTGGTCGGTTCGGGGCAGTGCCCCCGAAACCAAAGTTGTTTAACCGTTAGAGCGGTCATTTGTGCGCTTAAGTGATAAAGTGGTACATCCAGTATTTCAGCTTGCATTCAGAACTTCTGAAAAACTCATCTTACCGCTCGAGCGATAGACGTTGGGCTCGAGTGGTTGGTCTATATGTTTTGCACCGTCTATACTCACACTGCTCGAGCGGTCATCGCAACTCTATTTGTTAAAAAGTGAGTTGTTTGCCCATTTTAGGGTTTAACTTGTCCCAATTCTCAGAGAGGAGAAAAACACAAAGTGTTCTACATTAAATGGTGTTTTTACATAAGTTTTCTTGATGTATACAAAGTGATTGATTGATTAACCAACTACAGAGTGTCAAACATCAATGGTTGATTTTGTTCTTTTATTCACATAAAGAGATAAGTGTTTTTTGATGGATTTCGGAGAATTTGGGCCTGAAACGTTGGTGGATTCCGGAGTAGCTCATCGTCGTGGATTCAACATTAGCGTTGTGGATTCAACGCTGAGCAAAGCAATTCCATGGTAAAGACGGTGTTGGAAAAAACACATTGGGTTTGGTTCAATTGGGGCATGAATTCACTAAGTAATTGAGAATATTCATTTGTAATTCCTCTTTATCTTCTTAGTGGATTATTTTGTAATTTTGGCCCGTGATTTTTTTATTACAATAGAAGGTACTCTAATTGTGATTTTTTTCATGTTAAATCATTGTGTCAATTTGTAGTTGATTGTTTCATTGGGATTGATATTTATTGTTTTAAATTGAAACGTAATCACGAATCAATATTTCGAGATTATTTAGATTTTTCAACTTTGATAATCATAACATATTCAATTTATCATGTTTGTATCTAAAAAAGTAAACAACAAATATATTTTTAAAAATTGACCATCTTATTTTTTAGTGACAAATATGATAAGGTGAATAAATTATAATTATTAAATTCATCTGATTTTTTTTTTAGTAGATAATATACATTAAAAAAATCCTATAAAATAAACGATTCAAATAATCAAAACAAAATCTATGGTAAGACTCATGGCCCGAGCAACACCATTCGATTTAGATTATGGACTGAACAGAATTTAACTCTAATATTTTATTTATTTATTTGTCAAAAGAGAGAACAAAAGTTACATTATAAGACTTTTTTTTGTTTTTTAAAAATGATCCAAACATTATGAGACGTAAAAAGAGGTCAATCCCCTTGTCCTCTTACTCAAATTTGGAAAATGATTTGGAGCCCTAAAAACACCCCCTAATCCCCCTAATTTTTAATTTGGGCAACTGTTTCTTTTTTTTTTTTTTTTACTTGATATGGAAATTAAAGGAATTAGGGGGATGTTTTTAGGGGATGTAGCAAGGTCCCTCAAATTTAATCACATTAACGTCTCAACAGCTCTTGCTAGCTAACAAGTATCTCTACGCATAAAAAAAATGAATTTTTTAATAATAAAGAACACAAATAATTTTTACTAATTTCAAAACGCTTTTCATTATTTTTTTAAAAAAAATTTCAACCTTTTAGCAATTTTCAAATTTTTTTTTAAACATTCTAATATGAGTTTATTGCACTTTCTACCTATAAACTATCGGCAAAATATTTATTTAGTCTCTAAATTATTGATTGAATATATTTTAATTCCTAAAGTATATAAATCAAAATCTATTTAATCTCTAAATTATCAATTGTGTCTACTAAGTCCCTAAAGTATATAAATTAAAGTCTATTTAGTCCCTAAAAAGATTACAAAAATAAAATATATGCTCAAACGTATTATAAATTAGTAAAAGACCCCCCTCAATTTAGATTTTATTACAAAAAAATCTTTTAAAATTTTATTTTGTCATTAAAAGGTATTTTATTTCATTGTGAGTTTAAATTAATATTAGAATCTGAAGTATTGCCAATAAATTATATAAATATTATATATACTGAAGAAATAGAATTAAATAATAACACTTCTCTACAAATAGTAATAGAACAAAATAATATATTAATTAAGTAATAAAAAGAACTCAGCGAAAAACTTAAAAACAATTAATTACTTATAAACGAAATCTGGCATATAATATTAGATAAAAGAAAGTACGTATTCATTGTAGAAGATAAGTAATAAAATACTATAGATAATTACCCTTATCTTTATAAAGAAAATTCAATATATGGATTGAAGCCCATTTTTCAAAGATAGAATAAAAATTTAAGATTTTTTTGAAATAAAATTTTAACTAAGTAGGGTTTTTCACCAATTTATAATATTTATGGACTTATATTTTATTTTTGTAAGCCTCAGGGGACTAAATAAGTTTGAATTAAAAACTCTAGGATTTAATGGATTCAATCGATAGTTTAAGAACTAAATAAATTTTAATTTATATATTTTAGAAACCTAATAGACACAATTGGTAGTTCAAGAACTAAATAGACAATTTGACCCTTCTAATATTAAACAATACCCAAAGACCCTTGTTTATCATTTGTCTATATCAATTTTACACTACCTTTTTCTTTTAGACGAGTGATAAAAAATAAAAATGATAGAAAGTAAAGTAAAAGAAAAAAAAAACAAATAAAAATTTATTTTCTTGCATAGAAGAACAATTTTGTAACAAAATGATGGGGAAAAAATATAATCACTAATAGCAGGGAGTTATGGAGAGAAATATGGGTAAAAAGGAAAACAAAATAAACCTTATCAAGATTTTTGAGAAAAAACAAATTTCCGTGTATAATTTGCAAGAAATTGTTAACCTAACTAACAAGCTAATTTGAGTTGTACAACAAACTTAAGTTTCTATTATGTTTTAGGACTCTCTATCTAAACAAACATATAAATATTTTTTCTTCCTCTCCTTTCACTTTTTTGTATTGTCTATCTAACTAAATTAAGAGGAATATGGCTTCTCATCAGTTGAAAGTAACTCGAATCAATTAGGTCTCTCAGCCTACTATAAGTTTGACTTTTATAATTTGAGTCATTTATTTTGTAAATTTTTATGTGTAAAATTGGCTATGTAAAAAATAAGATTGATTAATTATAATCACATAATTTCTCCAAATTTTTTTTTCCAAGAGACATTCTTTGTCGAAACTATACCTCATTTTTTTATTTTTTTTTTCACATAATATCTTCTTTTTTTTTTTGGTACATCGGAAATGAATTTCACATAATATCTTCAGTCCCCCCAAAAGGTGGTCATTCTATGTCAAAATTATACCTCATTTTTTATTTTATTTTTTTAATATGAATCTCATGAAATCATATAGTTGTAATTATCAAATAAATTTAATTTTATTTATAGATGACTTACATACAAAAACAAAAAAAAAAACTATAAATAAATGACAAATAATTTATTAGATAAACCACTAATGCGTCTTAATAGTTAGACTTAATTCTCATCAAATCTTATTGAAAATAAGTCCTACTAAAATCGTCATTAAAAATAATTTTTTGTGATGATTTTTTGCATATGTCGTTAAAAATTGATAATTAGTAACTTTTTTTATCATGATTTTTATAAATTGTCGTTCTAACTTACAATTAGTGACACTTTTCTATGACGAATTTTTTTAAATGTTATTGAAAGTTAAAATTAATGATTTTTTTTGTAACAATTTTTTTAAACTGTCGCTAAAACTTATAATTAGTAACATTTTTTGCAACAAGTTTTAAACTGTCGCTGAAAATTAACAATTAGTGATGGTTTTTGATAGTGTTTAATAAAAAATGTCATTAATTTTCATAGGATATATTGGACAATAAATCCACTTATTAAGACCTACACGTAAATTACCCTAATTTATTTGGGTCTCATAATGGACTTGCAGGTCAGAAATACGATTAGACCAAAAAAATTCTAATACCAAAAATCTACAAAAATATAAACTTATTTGTGGATATAATTTTAGAGCATTTAAATGAAATTAACAAAATTACCTTATCGTTGCAAAATATATTTTTTTTTTTTTTTGCTAGCCCACAATAACCAAATGTCAAATTGAAAAAAAATAAACTATCACAAAATGTATTAAATTCCTTTTTATAAGAGTTAAACTAATAATTACTTGCAGCCATCACACTACAATAGGGATTACACAAAATGTCTTGATTCTTTGAAAAATAATTACTTACAATTAAATTGACAATAAAACATTCAATTCTGATCAGTGTCTCGAAAAAAAGGGGCACGAATGCCCTGAATTTCCCAACAAGGCAAAAAAAAAAAAAAAAAAAACAAAGTTACCAGTTTTAGAAATTAGGGGCATTAGTGCCTAGTTTTTTAGTGCCACAAAACATTATTCTAAAACATTTTCATATTTATTGAGTACCAAAAACTTCTATTGTACAAACTGAGGACTGATTTTCTGTTAGAAAATAGTTTCCTTTTGAAATAAGCATTTGAATGACCTTTTTCACGGATTTGGGGTTGTTTCACACAGCAGTCACTGTTGTATAGTAAAAGGGGTTCATTTTAAAATTTATTTTGATAATTTAAATCATTTATATTTTAAAATAAATCAAATAGAATATATTTGTAAAAAATCAAATTAATTGGATATCGTATATCTATTCATCCACTCACATTTGTATCTATAAAAATAAATAATAATTGTGATTTAAAATTTTAAAATGAATATAAATGTAGATACAAATTTTAAAATTTTAAATCATAATTATTATTTATTTTTATAGATATAATTGTGAGTGAATAAATGAAAAAATAATATCTGATTAATTTAATTTTTTATAAACATAATCTATTTAATATATTTTAAAATATAAACAGTTTAAATTAATTACGCAACAGAAACTGCTGTGTAGTGCGGACTGCACGGCAACCACCTCCAAATTCCCTTTATCACTATGCAGATTTTGTCCGATTCCCATAAGAATTTTCCAACTTTCTTTAGTTGATAAAAAAGTTAAAAGAGAAACAATGGTCTCATCATCCCCCCCATAAATGTGATTATTACATAACTTAAAAGCAACAGCACCTCGTACCCTTACATTATCATCGTATCGTAGCTAAGCGATTATTACCCTCCAAGGCTATATAGCCTCCATTGTAATTAAAGATGCTTAATCACTTTAGTGTCTTGTTTACAATTGTCTCTTTCACACTAGGGGAAAGCAAAATTTTTAGTGTTAAAATATTTTTCACTGATTTCAAGGGAAAAAAAACTTTTGCACTATTTTTTAAAATATTTTTTACATAAATTTTTAAGGATAAATTATAAATATATCTCTTAATATTTTGCTTAAAATATGAATTATTTCATGTAATTTTAAAAATTACAAATATTTTCTTATTAGAATATTTATTTAACAGAATTAATAAAAAAATAAAATTTTTAACTCTCATATACAATAATAAAATTACTTGAATTATTAATTAAAATATATTTCTGATATCGTTAAAAATTATTAATTAACTTGATAGTTTATTAATAAAATGAGTTATTTATTATTAAGTTAGAAATTTCAAGAGATGAAATGTAATTTTCATATTATAATACGTGATTTATATTTTAAACAAATCTCAAAATATATATTTATTAATTACCTAAATTTTAATATTAAATAATAGGCTTGGTGCATTTCTTTGTATTTGCCTATTTCATATTACAACAATACTACATACCACTAAATTCCTACCACTAATACCACCACTAATGATGTGGAAAGCAAAAAAAAAAAAAAAAAAACAAAACTAAGACACAAAATACATGTGGCAGTGGATGGGACCCTGCCACATAATTAAAGCAACCACTAATTAGTGGTCTCTATCATTTTTCTTCATATTATTAAGCGAGTTAAACAATTTCTTATTGCATCATATTTGAGACGGCTATCATATTTTTAAGATTCTTCACGATATATATTGTTCTATTAAGTAAATGCTTTAAGTAATGGCAAAGCTCAAAAAGAAATATTCAGTCTATTTAGTTTCAATTTTTTAAATTTAATTTTTTTTAAATTGAGTTTTTTGTTTTTTATTTTTTTTATTTTTAGTGAATATTTTTAAAAAATTTAGCATTTTTTTTTTTTACTTTTTTAGATACACCTTATTTAGATGTATCTAAAAAGTAAAATATTGGTAAAAAAATATTTTAAAAAATTAATAAATACACAAATATATGAAAAATGTACTGAATTTTCGTATTTTTTTTTTATATTTTTGGTATTTGATGAAATTTTTAAAGATTTTTTTTCACAAAAATTATACTTTTTAAGTCTATTTATGTTAGGTGTGTCTATATATTTTAAATAAAAAATATTTTTGGAATTTTTTATGAGTTTTGAATAAAATTTTGGGTTATGTGTTTGGTTATGAGTTGTAAGTTCTTGAATCAAATATCATATTTCACATCAAAAATTCAAAACTCAATTCAAAACTCATAACCAAACAAATTTTTTACACTCAAATCATAATTCTAAAACTCACAAACTGAAAACAAAGCTCTATTCTCAAATTATAATTCTAAAACTATACCAAATATTACCCAAATTTTTTTAAAAAGTGTTTTCAAAAAACTAAAAACAAAACTGCTATTTCTCGAGATCCAAATAGTCATAATTTAAATAATAAAAAAAAGTGAGATCTCATGTGTTTTTTTTTACTTTTTTATATTTATACTAAAAATCGAATAAATAAAAAAGGTATGTGCTAGAATACTCTACGGCCGTGTTTGATTTGCCGGATTAGGGGAGACTATCTACTATTTGGATTGTAATTCAAATAGTGCTCCTTATCTGCCGTTTGATTTTTTTTTAGTCCGCCGGACTCCATGTCTGGCCGGACTCCTTATCCCCAATATGGGAGACTATTGTATCCTAGGGGGGTATGGGATAGTTTTTAGGGGACTATCCACTGTTGAGATTAGGTAGTCAAAATGACCATTTTGACCCTCTACTATTTAATTATGTATTATATTTAATAAAATTCAATAAAATTTAAATGTCTCGATTTAAAAATAAAATAATTTTATTTAACTTTTTATTGATGTTTTATTTATTTAATTTTTTAAATATAATTTTTTATAGATATTTTATTGATGTTTTATTTTAAAATTTTGTTTATATTTTATTTAATTTCATTATTTAAATTTAATAGATGTTTTATTTAATTTCATTGTTTGATTATTATTATTTTTAAAAACAAATTTATTTAAAATTTTAATTAAAAAAATAATATATATTTTTATTGATATTTTATTTATTTATTTATTTATTTTAAAAAAAATAAATTTATTTAATTGTGTAAAAAATAAAATAAAATAAATTTTTATTTAGTCTAGCTAAAAATAATTAAAACATTAAAGATATGTTTAATATTGCTATTACTTAGTAAACAATTGAAAAAGGGTAAAATAGTCTTTTGTTCATTTATCCTATCCAGTCCGTCCAACCAAACGTTAGATTCACTAAAAATAGTCCTTTCCAGATATCTAATCCCATGAAAAAACAAACACATGATACATATCCAATCCAGCCAAATAGTCCGAGGGATTCACAGTCCCAGGACTCAAGTCCGATAGATTCTAATCCCCCTTATCCAGTCCGTCCAATCAAGCACACCCTACATAAAATAACTATTTTTGTTTGGCCACCCAAAATAGTCAAGCGGTTTTATTGCAAGCTTAACATTTTTTTGAACAAGATCAACATTTCTTCTCTCTAAAATTGATTATAAAACCTTATTGAAAGTTGATTGTAAAAACTTTATTAGTAATTTTATATCTTGAAAGTATAAGAAAAACTAACTTTAAAGAACAATTCTATTTTTTTTTTAAAAAAAATTTAAAATATTTTTTAAATTAATATTAAATGTCAAAAGACAACTGATCAAATTTTTGCTTGAGGCCCCAAAAATAATTGGACTTCCTCTGATTTTGACTTAAAGGAAATTGATTGCAACATGCAATAACAAAAATTTACAGCCTGATAAAACTGCTAATCAAACCAATTTCAGAAAAATTAGATAATTTGGAACATTCTGAGTACCATGAATTTTTTACTTAAGGTTTGGTGCACATGAAAATTTCTCTTATTACCAGACATAAAAGATCATCAAATTTGACCAATTTAAAATATTACCAAACAGACCCTAGTAAACCTATGCTTCTTTTTTTTTTTTTTTTTTCCAAGTTGAACAGTTATGAAGGTCAAAAATAGAAAACAAGACATAAAAGGTCATCAAATTTGACCAATTTAATTTTTCTAAGAACTTAGTCCCTCAAGATGTTGTAATTTTTATTTTTATTTTTTAGAAAATATGCAAAGAACATAAAGTATAAAGTTTGCCGGGTCATGACCTTGTGATTGGCTTTCCAAACCCGACCACTAACAAACTGGGCTGTTTGGATACAGTAACTGTTGTGAGGACCAATCACTACTGTAGAACCAATGTGGGCCCAAAACTGTGAACTTGCAGCTACAAAGATAACACTCTTATCCAAACAAAACACAACAAAAATAAAAAAATAAAAAAATAAAATAAAATAACTGAAATACCATTTTTAAATTTATTTTTATTAACGTAGATTATTACATTGATTTGTTTAAAAACCAACTAATTAAACCAATCTTCTCACATCTGTATAAATAAATAATATTTAAGGTTATATTGTCAATCGATCCTATTGGTTATAGTTATTTCCCAATAAGTATTAACTGAGAGTTTTATTGACATATTAGTCTTAAAAATTGTGTTTTTTGTTGTTGAGGATAATTGAAAAACCGTGAGTAAAAATCGGTATGAATTGAGAATTGTGTGTTACCAAGTTGGATTGTGAGGGTAAAATCGAAAATATGAACCTATTAATTTAGAATAGAATTTGTTGAATATTAAACTCGGTCCATAATCAATCCGTAACTATTCTTAAATTTAAAAATAATATTTTAAAAATCACTAATATTATTCTCGACTACACATGAGCATTGCATTCTAAAACCTCGAAAGCTTATAAATCATATTATTTAGGTCATTTTAGGGTTAGATTATATGGTGCGTTTGTTTCTTTTAATGCAACTTATTTAAATTATTTATAATTTTTATATTTTAAAAGTTTGTGTTAAATTGTTTTTAACTTATAATTTATAATCATAAATAAGTTATATAAACCAAAAATAATAATTATCTAAAAATTAATATATATATTTTATAAACTTTTTAACTCAAAAGATTATCCTTAGCTAGCCAACTACGTGGGAATAAAAAACCAATCAATAACTCATCAAATATAATAACTCAAACAAGCACATAAATTCATATAAAATATGCAACCTTCCCTTCGAATAGGAATCTTTTACCCATTTCCCAAGAAATTACTATGACTACACTGAGTTGAAATAAAGTTAACAAACACCAAAAAGTTTACACAAACTCATGTGTCTCCAACTAGTGCTCCATCTTTTTATGCCTTTGTCAATTTCTTTATTTTCCCCAGTGTGAAACACCAGTCACCATCTGTGCAGATCAAAACTCTCTCAATAATATTATAAAGGGAAAATTATTCTATAAAATTAAAAATATATATAATTAGTTATTTATTTTTGATATAATTATTTTAATTTCTTTTAAAATTTTAATTTATATAACACTTAAACCAATTTTAATCAATAATTTATTAGTCCTATGAATAAAAAAATAATATTATTTTTACTTTTTACTATATATATATTTATTTTTTATTTATTTCAGTATTTGCTTACTATTGAGATTAGTTTCGATTGTTTAACTATACTAAAAGGAGATTAGTGTAATTATATTAAAAGTGTAGAATTAACTATATTTTTTTCAAATTTCATAAAAGATAAATATAATTTACCATTTTAGTTTTTACCACATTATCTTGATCACATTTTATATACTTAGATAATGTATTATTACTTTATGAACAAACATTAATAGTAAAGTTCATTATAAAAAATGTGATAAGATTATGTGGTGATATCCCACTTGTGAGCAATCTAAGCCATTGATCTAGTGGGGGGAAAACCTCATCAAAACCTAGATTAAAGCCTACAATGAAGTAGCATTAAGCCTGAAATGCACCAACCATGTGGAAGATAAGCTTTTTAATAGAGTAATGCTAGAGGTCCCAAATAATTTACCAAATCTCTCACATGGGTGTGGGACCCACACACACACATGTGAGTTTGTGTGGGTCCCACACCCATGTGAGAGATTTGGTAAAACATTTGGTAGATTGTTGGGATACCTAGCATTTTCCTTTTTAATATGTTGTTAATAATTTTTAATTATTGCAAAGGAGGGTACAGAATAGAAGGATCAGAGGTTCACAACCACCCAAGAGAGTTTAATAGCTTTATTAATGAGTATTAATTAGTAATTTAATAAAAAGGATTAGGACAATAACTGGCATGTCAGCTAACCACAGTCATACCACAACATACATTGAAAAAAAAAAAAATTAAGCAAAAGCAACAAAAGAATAGAACTCAGGACCAGAATTAATTAAGAATTTATCATCAGAAATTGTTATCTTCACCCTTGGATTTTGATATTCAAGGATATTGTACGGGGGCGAAATATCCTCAGCTTTCCGTACTCCTTGCGCTCCAAGCTTCTCTTAACGGCGTCTATCTCTGCAACACAGAATCGGTGAACTGCCCGGCGGTGGTGTGCCGGAAAGACCCTCCGACGATCAAGTCAGACCACTTTGAGGAAGAAGGAGAATTTCAGAGAGAAGGGGAGTTGTCATCGAGAGAATTCGCATACCTCTAACGTCGTTCCTGCTTCCTATTTCTAGGCTGGCCATGCAGCCTCAAGGTTGTGCGCGCACTACTTCTGCTGTCCTTCCTGGACAGGTGGCAGTGCGCGCCTCTCACCACCTTACGCGTGTAAAGGTTTGTCCTCCAACCAGTACATGGAGAGCTTTTACAACGGTATTGAGGCGTTCGTGGAGCAGATGTCCTCTCCTTCACGCCATTGGCCCAGGTGGCACCCTTAACGAGGTACCCTGACCCGGCCTATCACTTGTGGAAAATTGCCATCACGTGCTCACAACCGTGCTAGTGCCACCGACCTGTAACTCGGAACCAGGCAAAAGCATGACCACCTCGATCGAACTATTCTGGACCGGTTCAGCAGGACCAGCCGATTGCGAGGCATGCCGGCCTCCACCGTTTTATCTTCAATCTCGGTCACACGAAGGCTGCCTACCCCAGGCGACCGGTTAGGTGCATACCGGCGCTAACCGCGTCTCAAGTTTAGCCGGGCTACCTTTAGCTCGGCACCATCATCCGTAACCTTGGGCTCCGTCTATTTCTGTGCAAGTCGCAGCTCGGCTAAGCAAGCTGGCGCATGACCGGTCAATATCTCCAACCGTTCAAGTTAGGTGGCCGGCCAAGTCGACGGAGGGGTTTGCTCGGCGCCGTGCAGTCCGTTACGTCCGACGTTATCTTAGCTCGGCCGTACAGTCTGGTGCAAATCTTCCCTCTCAATTGCCCCTTAATCCCATCCGAGCTATCGTGATGGGATTATCTCTGTAACCAAGCCAACGGTCAGCGAGTTGCATCTTTTCCTAGCCGAGCACGATTGGAGCGATATCTGTCGCCGAGCTATCCAATTTGGTCGGTCATTTCCACGGTAGTCCTGTCAAGCATCGTACCACCGTACTGACAGACGCGTTCTCAGTAACACGTGCTTCTGGGTGAGCAAAATCCGCTCGGCAGATAACTCCAAGGTGGGCAAGCAGGTCAGCTCGGTGACTTTGTTCTTAGGGAGCAAGCTCAGCTCGGCAAGAAACTCTAAGGTCGGCGAGCAAGGTCAGCTCGGCGACTTGCTTATGGGCGAGCAAGATCAGCTCGGCAAGGAACTCCATTGTCGGCGAGCAAGATCAGCTCGGCGACTTGCTTCTTGACGAGCAAGATTAGCTCGGCAAGGAACTCCATGGTCAGCGAGCAGGGTCAGCTCGGCGATTTGTCTCTTGGCGAGCAAGATTAGATCGGCAAGAAACTCCATGGTCGGCGAGCAAAGTGCGCTCTGCGACTTGCTTCTTGGCGAGCAAGATCAGCTCAGCAAAGGTACTCCCAAGGTCGGCGAGCAAGGTCCGCTCGACGACTTGTTTCTTGGCGAGCAAGATCAGCTCGGCAAGAAACTCCAAGGTCAGGAGCAAGTTCCGCTCCGCCACTTGCTTCTTGGAGAGCAAGATCAGCTCGACAACGAACACCAAGGTCGGCGAGCAAGGTCCGCTCGGCACCTTGCTTCTTGGCGAGCAAGATCAGCTCGGCAAGGAACTCCAAGGTCGGCGAGCTAGGTCCGCTCGGCGACTTGCTTCTTGGCGAGCAAGATCAGCTCGGCAAGGAACTCCAAGGTCGGCGAGCTAGGTCCGCTCGGCGACTTGCTTCTTGGCGAGCAAGCTCAGCTCGGCAAGGAACTCCAAGGTCGCGAGCTAGGTCCACTCGGCGACTTGCTTCTTGGCGAGCAAGCTCAGCTCGGCAAGGAACTCCAAGGTCGGCGAGCTAGGTCCGCTCGGCGACTTGTTTCTTAGCGAGCAAGCTCAGCTCGGCAAGGAACTCCAAGGTCGAGAGCAAGGACCGCTCGGCAACTTGTTTCTTGGCGAGCAAGCTCAGCTCGGCAAGGAACTCCAAGGTCGGCGAGCTAGGTCGGCGAGCTCGGCGACTTGCTTCTTGGCGAGCAAGCTCAGCTCGGCAAGGAACTCCAAGGTCGGCGAGCTAGGTCCGCTCGGCGACTTGTTTCTTGGCGAGCAAGCTCAGCTCGGCAAGGAACTCCAAGGTCGACGAGCAAGGACCGCTCGGCGACTTGTTTCTTGGCGAGCAAGCTCAGCTCGGCAAGGAACTCCAAGGTCGGCGAGCTAGGTCTGCTCGGCGACTTGCTTCTTGGCGAGCAAGCTCAGCTCGGCAAGCAACTCCAAGGTCGGCGAGCTAGGTCCCCTCGGCGACTTGTTTCTTGGCGAGCAAGCTCAGCTCGACAAGGAACTCCAAGGTCGACGAGCTAGGTCCGCCCGCTGACTTGCTTCTTGGCGAGCAAGCTCAGCTCGGCAAGGAACACCAAGGTCGGCGAGCAAAGTCCGCTCGGCACCTTGCTTTTTTGCGGGAGCAAATCAGCTCAGCAAGGAACTCCAAGGTCGCGCGAGCTAGGTCCGCCCGACGACTTGCTTCTGGCGAGCAAGCTCAGCTCGGCAAGGAACTCCAAGGGTCGGCGAGCTAGGTCCGCTCGGCGACTTGCTTCTTGGCGAGCAAGATCAGCTCGGCAAGGAACTCCAAGGTCGGCAAGCTAGGTCCGCTCGGCGACTTGCTTCTTGGCGAGCAAGCTCAGCTCGGCAAGGAACTCCAAGGTCGACGAGCTAGGTCCGCCCGCCGACTTGCTTCTTGGCGAGCAAGCTCAGCTCGGCAAGGAACACCAAAGTCAGCGAGCAAAGTCCGCTCGGCACCTTGATTTTTTGCGAGCAAATCAGCTCAGCAAAGAACTCCAAGATCGGCGAGCTAGGTCCGCCCGACGACTGCTTCTTAGCGAGCAAGCTCAGCTCGGCAAGGAACTCCAAGGTCGGCGAGCTAGGTCGCTCGGCGACTTGCTTCTTGGCGAGCAAGATCAGCTCGGCAAGGAACTCCAAGGTCAGCAAGCTAGGTCCGCTCGGCGACTTGCTTCTTGGCGAGCAAGCTCAGCTCGGCAAGGAACTCCAAGGTCGGCGAGCTAGGTCCCCTCGACGACTTGCTTCTTGGCGAGCAAGATCAGCTCGGCAAGGAACTCCAAGGTCGGCAAGCTAGGTCCGCTCGGCGACTTGCTTCTTGGCGAGCAAGCTCAGCTCGGCAAGGAACTCCAAGGTCGGCGAGCTAGGTCACTCGACGACTTGCTTCTTGGCGAGCAAGCTCAGCTCGGCAAGGAACTTCAAGGTCGGCGAGCTAGGTCCGCTCGGCGACTTGCTTCTTGGCGAGCAAGATCAGCTCGGCAAGGAACTCCAAGGTCGGCAAGCTAGATTCCGCTCGGCGACTTGCTTCTTGGCGAGCAAGCTCAGCTCGGCAAGGAACTCCAAGGTCGACGAGCGAGGTCCGCCCGCCGACTTGCTTCTTGGCGAGCAAGCTCAGCTCGACAAGGAACACCAAGGTCGGCGAGCAAAGTCCGCTCGGCACCTTGCTTTTTTGCGAGCAAAATCAGCTCAGCAAAGAACTCCAAGGTCGGCGAGCTAGGTCCGCCCGACGACTTGCTTCTTGGCGAGCAAGCTCAGCTCGGCAAGGAACTCCAAGGTCGGCGAGCTAGGTCCGCTCGGCGACTTGCTTCTTGGCGAGCAAGATCAGCTCGGCAAGGAACTCCAAGGTCGGCGAGCTAGGTCCGCTCGGCGACTTGCTTCTTGGCGAGCAAGATCAGCTCGCAAGGACTCCAAGGTCGGCAAGCTAGGTCCGCTCGGCGACTTGCTTCTTGGCGAGCAAGCTCAGCTCGGCAAGGAACTCCAAGGTCGGCGAGCTAGGCCCACTCGGCGACTTGCTTCTTGGCGAGCAAGCTCAGCTCGGCAAGGAAACTCCAAGGTCGCCGAGCAAGGTCCGCTCGGCGACTTGTTTCTAGCGAGCAAGCTCAGCTCGGCAAGGAACTCCAAAGTTGATCAAAACCGTCACAAACCTCTTGCTGAGCAAAATTCGCCCAGCAAGGAATTTTGATCTTTTCGTCAAATTGATTGTTATTTGCCCCTTGGACCGCACTAAATCCGCTTGGCGAGGCAAAAATACAACAATCCTCAGAAAATGGTCTACTTGTTTCATTGTGCCAATGGCAAAAAGGGTTACAAAAATAGAACTAAGAACAAAACTTCAGATTGGCAGAGCTTGATGTTCTAGAAATGGATCGGCCATTTACAAACTGCAAGTTTTATGCCCCTTCTCCTCGGTCTTCTTACAGACGTCTTCCGAAAACCGAACTCCCCACATCTCTTCCATGGGGGTTTGCATGGCCATCATCTTGTCCGGCTGCATGAACCTTTCGCACTACTCTCTTGTTCTCTACTACCGGACTTGTCGTCACGGTAGTTGCGGCTGCGTCGTCTTCAACTCGGATGTGCTCATCAATGCGTTGCATGAGCAATTCCATGGTCAACGGTTGATTCATTGTGAGCGAGTTTCTTAATTGATGTCCAACTGGAAGAGCGCGCTTATACTGAGTGATTGCAAGGTCGGTTGGGCAATCTAGGATCTCGTTGAAGGTCTCCCAATACTTAGCATTATATGCCTTCAAAGAACCTCCAGACTCCATCTTGACTCCCAGGAGATGGTTGACCTCCTTCGGTGTTTGAGTGTTGGTTTTGAATCTGGTGACGAAGGCTTCCGCTAGTTGCTGCCACCCCTCAATACTCCCCTCCGGGAGCCTTTCGAACCACTTCAAACCCAGCTCTCCCAAGCTTGCTGGGAATATGAGGCACATCAGGCGTCATTGCGGCGGTGGCCAGCCATCACTTGCCGGTAATGACTCACGTGCATGTACGGATCCGTCTTGCCGTCGTACAAAGTAAACTTTGGCTGGTGGAATCCGGCGGGAAGTGGAGTACCCTCAATCTCCGGAGACAGCGGCGTGGCTGTGAGTCTCGCCAGCTCTTTGTCCACCAGCGCAGGGGCCATGACTCTGGGCACCGGCATCACCACTTCCTCACTACAGTGAACTGGGGCACTCAACCTCTGGAGTGCTGGCACCCTCTGAGCCTCTCGATGGCGCGCTCTCTCCTCCAACACATCCCTGAGATCCCTGGAACGGGAGGAGGCAGAGTATCGTGACGTCGACGACGGGTGTGAGGGGCGATAGGTGCTGTCGCGAGTGAAAGATCTGCCCTTTCGTCGGTCAGAATCTCCAACCCCATAGTTCCTGGTGATGAGATGGAGTGAGTCCTCCTCTGTCGGCGACTGCTGGAACGAGGGAAGTGGTGCGCTCACTGAGGTTGCCCTCTCCAGCAACACCCTTCCCCTTAATCTGGCGCTTTAGCAGCTCTATCTCCGCCACCATCTTGCGAATGAGGGTGTCTGGTCTTGAGTTTGTGTTCCAGGTGCTGCACACGGGACTTCCCCCCCGGCGCCGGCGGCCTTCTGGGCTCTGCGAGCGATCAGAACTCCTCCCACGTTTGTCTCGCGCTCCTCGCGAAGAAGTCTCTAGGCCCGCCACCGGCTGGAACATTCGGGGGGCCATCTCTCCTTCGGACATACTCCGGAGTGACACCATCGATGACGGACAGCGGAACTTCGGTCGTTGTTGGCCATGAAAATGGTTGAAGAAGCTCAAAGAACAAGGGTTGATTATCAAAGACTTCCCACAGACGGCGCCAATTGTACGGGGGCGAAATATCCTCAGCTTTCCGTACTCCTTGCGCTCCAAGCTTCTCTTAACGGCGTCTATCTCTGCAACACAGAATCGGTGAGCTGCCCGGCGGTGGTGTGCCGGAAAGACCTCCGACGATCAAGTCAGACCACTTTGAGGAAGAAGGAGAATTTCAGAGAGAAGGGGAGTTGTCATCGAGAGAATTCGCGTACCTCTAACGTCGTTCCTGCTTCCTATTTCTAGGCTGGCCATGCAGCCTCAAGGTTGTGCGCGTACTACTTCTGCTGTCCTTCCCTGGACAGGTGGCAGTGCGCGCCTCTCACCACCTTACGCGTGTAAAGGTTTGTCCTCCAACCAGTACATGCAGAGCTTTTACAACGGTATTGAGGCGTTCGTGGAGCAGATGTCCTCTCCTTCACGCCATTGGCCCAGGTGGCACCCTTAACCGAGGTACCCTGACCGGCCTATCACTTGTGAAAATTGCCATCACGTGCTCACAACCGTGCTAGGTGCCACCGACCTGTAACTCGGAACCAGGCAAAAGCATGACCACCTCGGCCGAACTATTCTGGACGGTTCAGCAGGACCAGCCGGTTGCGAGGCATGCCGGCCTCCAACCGTTTTAATCTCAATCTCGGTCACACGAAGGCCTGCCTACCCCAGGCGACCGGTTAGGTGCATACCGGCGCTAACCGCGTCTCAAGTTTAGCCCGGGCTACCTTTTAGCTCGGCACCATCATCCGTAACCTTGGGCTCCGTCTATTTCGTGCAAGTCGCAGCTCGGCTAAGCAAGCTGGCGCATGACCGGTCAATATCTCCAACCGTTCAAGTTAGGTGGCCGGCCAAGTCGACGGAGGGGTTTGCTCGGCGCCGTGCAGTCCGTTACGTCCGACGTTATCTTAGCTCGGCCGACAGTCTGGTGCAAATCTTCCCTCTCAGATATGTATTTTTGTTCCCTTCTATAAAGACAACCTAGAACATTTACTGTAGATTCAAAAAATAATAATAATAATAAATACAGTTGTTTGTGAATTTGAACTAAAAATAGCTATGGCCCCACCTAAAAGTTTGGCTCAAAGTTAAGGAAAATGTTAGAATACACAGCTAAAAAATGGTGCATGTCAAGACCGAGGGTTTGCCTAGATTGAAACTCTCTTATTAGGTGTGAAGTTTGCATTCGAGTCTCTCATTGTGAATACAGTTCCCCTTCTCTTATTTACTTCCTTATATAGACAAAAAATAACAAGAAAAAAAACAAAATAAAATCTGATGCATGTCATATACATCTTAAGTTTCAACAATTGAATCCAAAAATTTACTACGAGTGGTTGATCATAGTCACTTCATTTATTAAAGAGTAAATTACCTATAGGTCCTATTTTTAGGACTTATTATCTATAAGTTCTATTAATAAATTTATCAATATCTCTTATCAATTTTTCAGTCTTTCTTGTTTTTATAAAATAAATTTACAGTGATAAATTTATCAATCAAGGACCTATACCTAAATAAGTCTATTTAATGGGACTAATCGATAAATGTCCCTTTATTGAAATTAAAAGATATTAATATATATTTTTTTCTTTCTGAAATATGTATTTTTGTATCATTTTATGTTAAAATTTTTGAATTCTTACGTCAAATTTGACAGTGTATATGTCATGGAAACCACTACCACACACATTTAATATTTCCAAATAAATTAACACAATTGAAATGTTAAAAAGATTAAAATGAAACAATAATGACAAAAAACATAATTAATCCAAGACAAAACCTAAACTTATAGCTATTCTTAAAAAAAATGGACATGTACCTGACTGTTGCGAAAAGGGAGGGTGAAAGAGCCTTGGAATGGGAAACCCATCGCTACCCCTAATAGGGACACAAAGGGAATAGCATTGACCACACAACAACACAACACACCAATGAGAATAAAGTGCTGAAATACACATTTTGGTCTCCTCATTTTTTTCTGATATAGTTCCTTAGGGGATCGGACATTACCCCTTCAAGGAATGGGATGGTGGTTTAGGGGCTCAAAGTTGTGGCCCTCCCAATAAAGTGTATCAAAAATATGTTCAA